>SJYU01007299.1:0-74073 GCA_006410795.1 Tragelaphus strepsiceros | reverse complement strand
TTCCACTGTTTCTCCATCTATTTCCCATGTAGTGATGGGACCAGATGCCATGATCTTCATTTTCTGAATGTTGAGCTTTAAGCCAACCTTTTCACTCTCCACTTTCACTTTCATCAAGAGGCTTTTGAGTTCCTCTTCACTTTCTGCCATAAGGGTGGTATCATCTGCATATCTGAGGTTATTGATATTTCTCCCGCCAATCTTGATTCCAGCTTGTGTTTCCTCCAGTCCAGCATTTCTCATGATGTACTCTGCATATAAGTTAAATAAACACGGTGACAATATACAGCCTTGATGTACTCCTTTTCCTATTTGGAACCGGTCTGTTGTTCCATGACCAGTTCTAACTGTTGCTTCCTGACCTGTATACAGATTTCTCAAGAAGCAGATCAGGTGGTCTAGTATTCCCATCTCTCTCAGAATTTTCCACGGTTTACTGTGATCCACACAGTCAAAGGCTTTGGCATAGTCAGTAAAGCAAAAATAGATGTTTTTCTGGAACTCTCTTGCCTTTTCCATGATCCAGCGGATGTTGGCAATTTGATCTCTGGTTCCTCTGCCTTTTCTAAATCCAGCTTGAACATCAGGAAGTTCACGGTTCACATATTGCTGAAGCCTGGCTTGGAGAATTTTGAGCATTACTTTACTAGCGTGTGAGATTAGTGCAATTGTATGATAGTTTGAGCACTCTTTGGCATTGCCTTTCTTTGGGATTGGGAGCTCACATCACCTAACACCTATTGTAGATGCCTGCATGCTAAGTCGCTTCAGTCATGTCTGATTCTTTGCCTCCCCATCAAATCTAGCCCACAAGGTTCAGGGGATTTTCCAGGCAGGAATACTGGAGTGGGTTACCATGCCCTCCTCCATGGGATCGTCCAAGCCCAAGGATAGAACCTGCCTGTACTATGTCTCCTGCATTGGCAGGTGGGTTCCTTCTTTACCACTAGCACCAACTGGGATGCCCATTGTATTATATACATGGTCCTAATTAACAAATTTTCCAGAGAACATATTGGCTTAAGACAATACACCTCCATATTCTTAGAGCTCCTGTGAATCAGGAATAAGGAAAAGCCTTTGTTGGCTACTTATGTGTCACTCTGTTTGGGGGGCAACTGGGTAATGACCTGGGCTGCTGTCACCTGGACACTCAGCTGGGCTGGAAGATTTGCTTGCAAGTTGGCTCACTCTCCTGGCTTTTGGGGGAGGCCTCAGCACCTGACTACTTGGGCAACTCCACATCTTGCTTGAGAGACAGCTAGCTTTCCTCAGGGCCAGTGACCCCACACAGGGAGGAGGAACCCCCAGAGAAACCATAATTTCTTTTTTTAATTTCTTTTAAAATCAAAGTTTTATCAGTATTAAACAGATTTTAATCTACATAAGAATTATACTAAAGATAGTTAATCTTGTTTAAGATGGATTTATGAAAATGGTGCTGTGTGCTTAGTCCCTCAATCATGTCCAACTCTTTGTGACCCTTTGGACTCTAGCCCTCCAGGCTCCTCTGCCCATGGACTTCTCCAGGGAAGATTACTGGAGTGGGTTGCCACTTCCTTCTGCAAGGGAATATGATTGACCCAGGGATCAAACTTAAGCTCCCTTGTCTTCTGCATTACAGGTAGATTCTTTACCCACTGAGCCATAGGGGAAGCCTGTGAAAATGGCAGATCAACCCAAATGTATTTACATCACAGCAAAGTTATCCCACAAGGGACCTTGTAAAGTTCTTGTAGACAAAATGAGGAAATTGGCCAGTTAAATAGTTTATCAGATATTCATAATTTCATTAATTAAGCTGATTATCAGATGCAGGATTTTGTTCTCAGGCCTGCTCCATTGCTGTTTTGTATCAACAACCAGTTTAATGGAGCAGAGGAGATGTGCCTGGAATGATACTGAGGTACTGAAAGTGAGCCTGCATTAGGACAGGTTCATCACTCAGAAAGATGCCCATGTGTGAGGTTGGACTCAATAACGGGATATTTAGCTGTGATAATTATAAGATGCTGGGCCTGGATCATAGGAATAAGCAGTACAAATACAGAAAGACTAGAAACACTTTTAAAATTTAGTGAATACTTTTCATCAATTTTGAGATCAATTTGAGCCAACACTATGATGGACAGCCAAGCCTGCTGATGAGATCAGAACTTATATTGATAGAAGTGTAAGAGGAGAATGAGGTTGTTCTGAGTCCTGACAGAGTCAGTGCCACTCTGACCATAGTGGACTATTGTATGTGCTTCAATAAATGATCTGGTTAGAGAGACAAATACAGATTCACATGTGACAAAATAAAAGAGAGGAGGAAAATAGCTCAGGCAAGTGATAGTAATGATGTTTATTATTAATTATACCCTCTTTGTTTACCTTTTGGAAGTGAGTCTCAGTGGATTATTTTACTGTATTCATGTTCTATGAACAATCAAAATGAGGTGAATAAATATAGTAGATCTGAACTCAGATAATCAGGACTGAAATCTCTCTATAATGTAATAACAAAGTTAGTTGAGTCCTTTTCACTTGACTCCTGCAAATACGGACACTCAAGCTTACCCAACATGGTATTATTGTTAAATACACATATCTTGACATACATGGTGAAATTTGTAAAATTCAAGGATGAAGAGAAATTATTCTAATCGCCACAAAGTAGTGGGAATAAACCTAGACTGTTATTTAAGAGGAATCAAACTAAATAAGCATTTCACACTAAAAAAATGTAGAGAAGCTTCAAAAAAAGTGTGGGAAATCTATTAGTGATGAAAGATGCAGACTATAGGCCATGAGATTGTATAATAGACAAGTCTTTGTTAAAAGGATTAAGATATGCAAAGATTCAAAGTTTAAAATTCACTTAGTAAGCATATATGTGAAAATTACTCAAAATATATTAAAATAAATTGTAATTATGTTATACCTCATTTAAAATATTTGTAATAAATACTGGAAAATGCATCATTCTCCAATTAAAATTAGACACAAGCATTCAAGGGTTTCCCTTAATCTTAACCATTTGGAAATTAAGAATTATTGATTGTTCATTTCTCCGATTAGACAAGCAAGGAAAAAGATGCCTAATATCTATTTGGAGTGATAAACAATAATGTTACTTTCCTGTGTGATTAGATCCATGAAAATTATTGTGGTTTACGGGTTTTTCCAGTAGTCATGTATGGATGTGAGAGTTGGACTGTGAAGAAAACTGAGTGCCTAAGAATTGATGCTTTTTGAACTGTGGTGTTGGAGAAGACTCTTGAGAGTCCCTTGGACTGCAAGGAGATCCAACCAGTCCATTCTAAAGGAGATCAGTTTTGGGAGTTCTTTGGAAGGAATGATGCTAAAGCTGAAACTCCAGTACTTTGGCCACCTCATGTGAAGAGTTGACTCATTGGAAAAAATTCTGATGCTGGGAGGGATTGGGGGCAGAAGGGAAGCGGACGACAGAGGAAGAGATGGCTGGATGGCATCACCGACTCGATATATATAGAAAGACTCGATGGACATGAGTTTTAGTGAACTTCGGGAGTTGGTGATGGACAGGGAGGCCTGGTGTGCTGCAATTCATGAGGTTGCAAAGAGTCGGACACAACTGAGCGACTGAACTGAACTGAACTCAACTGATAAATATCACATTTCCAATAAGCAGAAAATTAAAGTAATGAATGTTAATTGGGAAAAAACAAACAAACACTGTTTTCTTTCTACAGTGACTTGGTGTGAGAAGAAGTGTCAGGATTTTGGTTTCTGATGAGAATAGAAAAGAAAGAAAAAGAAGTCAGTTGAGCCACAAGATAAAATCTGTATTTTCATCTCTTGACTAAGATGCTAATTTAGTCAACCACGGTTAACACTTCTGCACTTAAGGAGAAGTCATTTAATAAGTCTCTATAGTTTTCTACCAAGAAAATCCACATACAAATTTTATATGATATGACTCACAAGACATAATTTGACCTTCAATATCAAGGACCTCTTTATATACTTCAATCATCTGAATTTTCTTTTTTTCTTTTATTTATTTTATTATTAGTATTTACTTTACAATATTGTATTTGTTTTGCTATACATCAACATGCATCCACCATGGATGTACATGTGTTCCCCATCCTGAACCCCCCTCCCACTTCCCTCCCCATACCATCCCTCTGGGTCATCCCAGTGCACCAGCCCCAAGCTTCCTGTATCCTGCATCAGAACTTGACTGGAGATTCATTTCTTATATGATATTATACATCTTTTAATGCCATTCTCCCAAATCATCCCCTTTTCCCTCTCCCCCAGAGTCCAAAAGACCGTTCTGTACATCTGTGTCTCTTTTGCTATCTCGCATACAGGGTTGTCATTACCATCTTTTTAAATTCCATATATTAGTGTTAGTATACTGTATTGGTGTTTTTCTTTTGGGCCTACTTCAGTCTGTATAATTGGCTCCAGTTTCATCCACCTCATTAGAACTGATTCAAATGTATTCTTTTTAATGGCTGAGTAATACTCCATGGTGTATATGTACCACAGCTTTCTTATCCATTCATCTGCTGATGGACATCTAGGTTGCTTCCATGTCCTGGCTATTATAAACAGTGCTGCAGTGAACATTGTGGTACGTGTGTCTCTTTCAGTTCTGGTTTCCTCAGTGTGTATGCCCAGCAGTGGGATTGCTGGGTCATATGGCAGTTGTATTTCCAGTTTTTTGAGGAATCTCTATACTGTTCTCCATAGTGGCTGTACTAGTTTGCATTCCCACCAACAGTGTAAGAGGGTTCCCTTTTCTCCACACCCTCTCCAGCATTTATTGCTTGTAGACTTTTGGATTGCAGCCATTCTGACTGGCATGAAATGATATCTCATTGTGGTTTTGATTTGCATTTCTCTGATAATGAGTGATGTTGAACATCTTTTCATGTGTTTGTTAGCCATCTGTATGTCTTCTTTGGAGAAATGTCTGTTTAATTCTTTGGCCCATTTTTTGCTTGGGTCATTTATTTTTCTGGAATTGAGCTGCAGGAGGTGCTTGTATATTTTTGAGATTAGTTGTTTGTCAGTTGCTTCATTTGCCGTTATTTTCTCCCATTCTGAAGGCTGTCTTTTCACCTTTTCTTTTCCTAGAAACCATAATGTATTGAGTGTAATTAACTGAACAAGAATGTAATTTATAGAGCTAATGTTAATTTCTAATTTGATTGTATAATAAGGTAAAACATTATTTCTACTTTTTTTATACCAAGGGAAACATTGTAATTATCCCGTAATAAAACATGGACGGCTATATTATTCATACCGTGGATACTTTCCAGCACGTATAAACCAAAAGTTTCTCTATAACTGTGATCAGTATTTTGTGCCTCCTTCACAATATTCCTCGGATTACCTGACTTGCACAGCAGAAGGATGGTCTCCAGAAGAACCATGCCTCAGTAAGTAAACTTATTTAAGTTTATATGCATAAATCTTTGAAAGAGTGAACAACAAAAGTATACAACTGAGTAGAGAGTTAAGTGTTGTGTAACAAAAATAAGGCCAAGGGATGAGTTCTATGAAAAAAAAAAAAAAACATGTAAATAGATCTTCCCTTTTCTAGAGACCTTTCATGTAAATCCTATGAGATACAGACTTTATAAGAATGTCTGCATCATTTAAACATACTTTAATCATAAACTAAAGAAAAATAATATGGAAAGCTGATTTTCATTTGTATCAAATGTGGTAGTAGCTTTCCTTTTTATTGCTATGTATTATATTTGAAAACTAGTGCATTCACATTTAAATTCTATAAGGTTAATCTTTTAGGTTCTATATTAACAAATTTATGTTTTTTTCTATCATATTATTTTCTGATCCTTAGGAGAATGTATTTTCAATAATTTGGAAAATGGATATACCCCAAGTAGTGAAAAAAAAGTTGTACAGGGTGAAACTGTAAGGGTTCGCTGCTATCATGGCTACAGTCTTCAAAATAATCAGAACACAATGACCTGCACAGAGAGTGGCTGGTCTCCTTCTCCCAGATGCATCCGTGTCAGTGAGTAAACTGGGCTGAGATCCCACGTGTTCATAATTTTCTAAGACTCAGCTGTATTATCCACTCCAAAAGTTTATATCAAATTCTTGTTTTGCCAAAGGACTTACTTAATTTTATTGTTTACAAGTGTCTATGAGTGTACCTATAGGCTTCTTGATAAGCATATAACAAAATACATGTATTGATAGATATTAGTCACGAAAATAGGAAAAGATCCACAAAGAAGAAACCTGTAATAACAGAGTGAGGTCAGAAAGATGGCAGGAGTCTCACTCTCTCTCCTGATATAAACGCAGACTTTGACCATCATCTGTGGATAAGAGGATCTTTGTGGGGGTCCAGGAGTCTAGCAGAGACAGGACAGCATGCTGCTAGAGCACAAAGATTGAAGACTGGATGCCTCACTGAGGGTTAGAGGAGTAGCCTCATTTTGCCCCGGAAGGGCACTGCTTAGTGCCAAGACAGACCCCTCAGCACAGGATTTTACCTGTGGGGAAAATAAGAGCGTGTGAGCAAGGGCGGCATCCTCATCTTCCAGCTCTCTTCTCTCTCCCCTTATCCAGGACACTGGGGTCACCTGCATGGCTGGGGGCTGGAGAGAGGCCAGGAGCACAGCATCCAGGGCTAGAATTCTTCAAGGGACATGGGTCCTACTGACCACATGAAGACCCCCCCCAGGGAGCCCCAAACCATTGCACACTGCGTGCTTGTTGTCCTGCTCATCCCTGGGCCCCTCATCTCATCAACATCCACCTCCCCAGGGCCAGCTCCCTGTGTAGGTCTCTGCCGGGAGCGAGCTCCGCCCGTGGCAAAGATCACGAAGAAGGAGGCTTGGCATACGCAAATTCGAGATTGAGCCTCAGGAGTCCCCCTGGAAATTCTCCAGCATCTACCCCGAAAACCAGAGTTTGCCTACTTTCTGCTTTGTGCTCTCACCTACACCTCTGACTTTACGGGGGGGGCCATCCCCCACTACCTCTCTCTGAAAAAAAAAAGAGTTAACTTACAGCTCCAGTTAATAAAGTTCCTGGGTGTGATAGTGTTTCAACCTACAAACTCCTTTGGAAGTCCTCTAGCCTGCCTGAGTAGGTTTTTCCAGCCACATGTGATTGCTCAGAGCCTCCCAACTGTGAGAGGCATGAGATGTTCTAAACTGTCTGAATACAGATTCCTTTGAGCAGTTAAAAGATTGATTAGAAATTGTATTGGTGAAGGATTTTTCACTTGTTGGGTCAATGTTTGCTCCTAAGTCTCCATATCCCTTACCTGCTGTGTCCCTGGCAGTGTATTGATTAATATGATTGGTGTAATTTAATGTTTGTAAACTTGGGCCCTTGAGTTAATTCTTTTTCTTGTTATAGCCCACCACACCTTTGCCCTGTAGGAATGCAACTTTATCTAATGCTTTTGGAGGGTGGCACCTGACTAATCACCTATAGAGAAAAATAAGTTTTCTGAAGAAAGGGTCATAAAATGTTAACAGGCCTCCGGGCCAGAAGATGATGCAAATCACCTAAACTTTTGCATATGATAAGTTTGCAGGAAGAAAGCCTGGCTTACTGCATGACTCTATCCCATTCCCCATTATCCTCTATGCATAACTTAAGGTATAAAAACTACTTTGGAAAGTAAAGTGCAGGCCTTGCTCACCGAAGCTTGGTCTCCCCATGTCGTTCTTTCTCTCACCTTCTGGCTGAATAATTCAGCCTCTTTTCTCCACTATATTTTCTCACTGAGCTATCCTTATTTAACCACTCTTTATATCTTTAATTAACATTTAAATAAGCTGTTGTTTCCTGATCGCTGATGCCATCTCCCCTTCGAATTCCCTGGATCCACTGGGGCTGGACCCTGGCAGGTCTCCACAGTGGCATCTAAACCTTTGCATATGGCCTGTGGGACATCTAGAAGCCAACCTGTCCCCGTGGGTCTGTGAGAAAGCACACGAATGTGAGCATTTGGCATTGTCCCAGGGAAGCAGCCAGGAAACTGTCAGCACAGATACTGTCTTTGCTGCATTGGTAGAAGCATATGAGCTTCAGAATTCTCTCCTAAGAGGAATTTGAGTACATAGGACAGGTATATCCTTATAAAAGGTCTGAAAAAATCTCAAAATCCCTATCAATTTGACAGGGTACTTCCCTCCCCATGTCAGTCTGTAAAGACAGGAGGGAGGGACTGCTTCTTTAAATGCGAATACAGCAACCTGAGACTTCAAGGGACATAGACCTCAAAGGACTAAAATGTTAACAGAGAAACACAGTAGTTTTTCAGTTACTGACCCCCCAAAAATGGATATGGGCGATTTGTCTGATTAGTAATTCCAAGTAATTGCTTAAGAATTTCATGGAGATAGAAGAAAACAGTGGACAAGGAAATGGCAACCCACTCCAGTATTCTTTCCTGGGAAATCCCATGGACAGAGGAGCCTGGTGGGCTACAGTCCATTGAGTCTCAAAGTGTCAGACACAACAGTAGCTACCTAGCATGCACTCATGCATTTCTTTATATTTAGAGTAATTATTGATAGATAAGGATGTATTAATGCTATCTTTTGTAACAGGATGTTTTATAGTTCCCTAATCCTTTTCCTCAGACTGCTTGCCTTTGTGAATTCATGATTTTTGTTATAGTAGTGTAACAATACTACTATAACTTTATAGTATGACACCCCACTCCAGTACTCTTGCCTGGAAAATCCCATGGACAGAGGAGCCTGGTAGGCTGCAGTCCATGAGGTCGCTAAGAGTCGGGCACGACTGAGTAACTTCACTTTATTTTTCACTTTATGCGTGGGAGAAGGAAATGGCAACCCACTCCAGTATTCTTGCCTGGAGAATCCCAGGGACAGAGGAGCCTAGTGGGCTGCTGTCTATGGGGTCACATACAGTCAGACACAACTGAAGAGACTTAGCAGCAGCAGCAGTAGTATGCATTTAATAAACTTCTCTTTACCAGTGTGAATCTAGTATAGATTCCTACTTTGTTTACCATGAGATTTACATCAAGCATCTTTCAGAGAGAGCAGTGTGTTTTATGCTAATAATATATGAACACAACCATATATTAAATCTCCCTCCTTTTCCCCTTCTCCATTTTATCTTTTTGATGTCATGATTTGCCTCTTTTTATAGTGTGTACTTAATTAAAAAGATAATTGTAGCTATAGTTACTTTTATATCCTTGTACTTTATCTCTTAAGTAGTTAAGTGTTTAACATTCCATATAAAGTACTATAGTGTTCTGAATGTGAATGTGCACTTAAATTTACCAGTGTATCATGTATTTTCATGGAATTAATAAGCGTTATTTTGCTTCATCTTGAATAATTCCTTTTAGTGTTTCAGTAAGGAAGGTCTGTGTGCCTGCTCAGTTACCTCAGTTGTGTCTGATTCTTTGTGACCCTATGGGCAGCAGCCTGGCAGGTTCTCTGTCCATGGGCTTCTCCAGGCAAGAATACTGGAGTGGGTTGCCATGCCCTCCTCAAGGAAGGTCTGCTGCTACTGCGGCTGCTAAGTCGCTTCAGTCGTGTCCGACTCTGTGCGACCTTAGACATGGGCAGCCCACCAGGCTCCCCCGTCCCTGGGATTCTCCGGGCAACAACACTGGAGTGGGTTGCCATTTCCTTCTCCAATGTATGAAAGTGAAAAGTGAAAGTGAAGTCGCTCAGTCGAGTCCGACTCTTAGAGACCCCATGGACTGCTACCTACCAGGCTCCTCCGCCCATGAGATTTTCCAGGCAAGAGTACTGGAGTGGGGTGACATTGCCTTCTCCGCAAGGAAGGTCTATCTGTGTTCAATTTTCTCAGTATTTTTTGGTCAGGTGAAGTCTTTATATTCTTTTTTTTTCTGAAGGATATTTTCAAATATTCTTCTTTGGCAATTTTCTCTTTCAACACTTGGAATATATCATCCCACTTTCTCCTGGCCCACTAGGTTTATGCTGAGAAATATTCTTAGATCCAAATGAAGGCTCCTTAGTAAATTCCAGGTCAGGAAGTAACAGTTAGAACTGGACATGGAGCAACAGACAGGTTCCAATTAGGGAGAGGAGTACATCAAGGCTGTATGTTGTCACCCTGCTTATTTAACGTATAAGCAGAGTACATCATGAGATATACTGTATTTTCTCTAGCACACTGAGTTATTTAAAACAGCTATTTCAAATTCTTCCTTGGATAAATCACAGATCTCCAATCTTCAGATGTGAATACTGAAAATTTTTATACTTTGTTGGTGTCATGATATTTTGGGTTCATATTCCTTGAAGTTTTGTGGTGCTGTTTTTCTAATTAAGGTACCAGTCTCCTTTGGGTGAGAGATAGCTTCCTTCAACCCAGCTAGAGACTCTGCAGCTATCTCAGGTCTTCTATAGTGGTACCTGCTGACACTTCTAGAGAAGGCAATGGCAACCCACTCGAGTACTCTTGCCTGGAAAATCCCATGGACAGAGGAGCCTGGTAGGCTGCAGTCCATGGGGTCGCTAGGAGTCGGGCAGGACTGAGCTACTTCACTTTCACTTTCATGCATTGGAGAAGGAAATGGCAACCCACTCTAGTGTTCTTGCTGGAGAATCCCAGGGACGAGGGAGCCTGGTGTGCTGTGGTCTATGGGGTCGCACAGAGTCGGACACAGACACAACTGGAGTGACTTAGAAGCAGCTGACATTTCTCATCCCTGTTTTGTCAGAATTTCTATGCTTCATCTCTTGTCTAGATATATTAGTGTACCAGAATTGGTATTGACAGCCTGTCGTTTGTTTCCCCCAAGTAGCACTACATCTTAATCTTGTGTTCCTGTACTTGGTCACAGATTTAAGTCAAATTTCAGTGCAAGCTCACTGGTGGTCTGTCAAAGATTGCTCTTCCCTCTGAGTCAGTTGTAACCACAGGGATCTGGCCACAAGTGGAAGGGTGTGTGAATGAAGCAGACAGAGGTTCTCTTATGAAAACCTGGACTTTCACAGAAGGATTAGCTCTATACATGAATTTTTAAGATAGGTTTTCCAGGACTCCTGGAGTGCAGCTGAGAGGGAATTGAGATGGTTCATGAACCACTGTTGGCCTCACAGTCAAGACAGAGACCCGTCTGCCTTTTACCTCATGCATGCATGAGTGAGCCTACTCCTGGGCCCCGTGGCATATGAAATTTCAGGGGTTGGTGGTTGTTTATTTTATATTTATTTATTTTTAATTGAAGGATAATTACTTTACAGTGTCATGTTGGGTTCTACCAAAAATTAACAAGAATCAGGCGTAGATTTATTCATTTCCTGTCCCACATGAACATCCCTCCCAGCTCCCGGCCCATCCGACCTTTCTAGGTTGTTACTGAGCTCTGGTTTAACTTCCCTGAGTCATACAGCAATACCCATTGACTGTCTATTTTACATCAGATGAGATCAGATCAGATCAGTCGCTCAGTCGTGTCCAGTTCTTTGCGATTCCATGAATCGCAGCACGCCAGGCCTCCCTGTCCATCACCAAATCCCGGAGGTCACTCAGACTCACATCCATCGAGTCAGTGATGCCATCCAGCCATATCATCCTCTGCCGTCCCCTTCTCCTCCTGCCCCCAATCCCTCCTAGCATCAGAGTCTTCTCCAATGAGTCAACTCTTCGCATGAGGTGGCCAAAATACTGGAGTTTCAGCTTTAGCATCATTCCTTCCAAAGAAATCCCAGGGCTGATCTCCTTCAGAATGGACTAGTTGGATCTCCATGCAGTCCAAGGGACTCCCAAGAGTCTTCTCCAACACCACAGTTCAAAAGCATCAATTCTTTGGCGCTCAGCCTTTTTCACTGTCCAGCTCTCACGTCCATACAGGACCACAGGAAAAACCATAGCCTTGACTAGACTGACCTTTGTTGGCAAAGTAATGTCTCTGCTTTTGAATATGCTATCTAGGTTGGTCATAACCTTCCTTCCAAGGAGCAAGCGCTTTTAATTTCATGGCTGCAGTCACCATCTACAGTGATTTTGGAGCCCAGAAAAATAAAGTCTGACACTGTTTCCACTGTTTCCCCATCTATTTCCCATGAAGTGATGGGACTAGATGCCATGATCTTCATTTTCTGAATGTTGAGCTTTAAGCCAACTTTTTCACTCTCCACTTTCACTTTCATCAAGAGGCTTTTCTCTTCACTTTCTGCCATAAGAGTGGTGTCATCTGCATATCTGAGGTGATTGATATTTCTCTGGCAATCTTGATTCCAGCTTGAGTTTCTTCCAGTCCAGCATTTCTCATGATGTACTCTACATATAAGTTAAGTAAAAAGAGTGACAATATACAGCCTTGATGAACTCCTTTTCCTATTTGGAACCAGTCTGTTGAGCCATGTCCAGTTCTAACTGTTGCTTCCTGGCCTGCATACAAATTTCTCAAGAGGCAGATCAGGTAGTCTGGTATTCCCATCTCTTTCACAGTTTTCCAAAGTTTATTGTGATCCACAGAGTCAAAGGCTTTGGCATAGTCAATAAAGCAGAAATAGATGTTTTTTCTGGAACTCTCTTGCTTTTTCCATGATCCAGCAGATTTTGGCAATTTGATCTCTGGTTCCTCTGCCTTTTCTACCAGCTTGAAGGTCAGGAAGTTCAGTGTTCACATATTGCTGAAGCCTGTCTTGGAGAATTTTGAACATTATTTTACTAGCGTGAGAGATTAGTGCAATTGTGTGGTAGTTTGAGCATTCTTTGGCATTGCCTTTCTTTGGGATTGGAATGAAAACTGACATTTTCCAGTCCCATGGCCTCTGCTGAGTTTTCCAAATTTGCTGGCATATTGAGTGCAGCACTTTCACAGCATCATCTTTCAGGATTTGAAGTAGCTCCACTGGAATATCATCAGCTCCATTAGCTTTGTTCATAGAGATGCTTTCTAAGGCCCACTTGAGTTCACATTCCAGGATATCTGGCTCTAGGTCAGTGATCACACCATCATGATTATCTGGGTTGTGAAGCTCTTTTTTGTACAGTTCTTCTGTGTATTCTTGCCATCTCTTCTTAATATCTTCTGCTTCTGTTAGGTCCATACCATTTCTGTCCTTTATCGAGCCCATCTTTGCATGAAATGTTCCTTTAGTATCTCTGATTTTCTTGAAGAGATCCCTAGACTTTCCCATTCTGTTGTTTTCCTCTATTTCTTTGCATTGATCCCTGAAGAAAGCTTTCTTATCTCTTCTTGCCGTTCTTTGCAATTCTGCATTCAGATGTTTATATCTTTCCTTTTCTCCCTTGCTTTTTGCTTCTCTTCTTTTCACAGCTCTTTGTAAGGCCTCCCCAAACATCCATTTTGCTTTTTTTGCATTTCTTTTCCATGGGGATGGTCTTGATCCCTGTCTCCTGTACAATATAATGAACCTCATGTCATAGTTCATCAGGCACTCTATCGATCAGATCTAGGCCCTTAAATCTATTTCTCACTTCCACTGTATAATCATAAGGGATTTGATTTAGGTCATACCTGAATGGTCTAGTGGTTTTCCCTACTTTCTTCAATTTAAGTCTGAATATGGCAATAAGGAATTCATGGTCTGAGCCACAGTCAGCTCCTGGTCTTCTTTTTGTTGACTGTATAGTGCTTCTCCATCTTTGGCTGCAAAGAATATAATTGATCTGATTTCGGTGTTGACCATCTGGTGATGTCCATGCATAGAAGCTTCTCTTGTGTTTGAAGAGGGTGTTTATTATGACCAGTGCATTTTCTTGGCAAAACTATTAATCTTTGCCCTGTTTTATTCCGTATTCCAAGGCCAAATTTGCCTGTTACTCCAGGTGTTTCTGGACTTCCTACTTTTGCATTCCAGTCCCCTATATGAAAAGGACATCTTTTTTTGGATGTTAGTTCTAAAAGGTCTTGTAGGTCTTCATAGAACCGTTCAACTTCAGGTTCTTCAGCGTTACTGGTTGGGGCATAGACTTGGATTACTGTGACATTGAATAGTTTGCCTTGGAAACGAACAGAAATCATTGTACAGTTTTTGAGATTGCATCCAATTACTGCATTTCGGACTCTTTTGTTGACCATGATGGCTACTCCATTTCTTCTGAGGGATTCCTGCCCGCAGTAGTACATATAATGATCATCTGAGTTAAGTTCACCCATTCTAGTCCATTTGAGTTCACTGATTCCTAGAATGTCAACATTCACTCTTGCTATCTCTTGTTTGACCACTTCCAATTTGCCTTGATCCATGGACCTGACATTCGAGGTTCCTATGCAATATTGCTCTTACAGCATCGGACCTTGCTTCTATCACCAGCCACATCCACAGCTGGGTATTCTTTTTGCTTTGGCTCCATCCCTTCATTCTTTTTGGAGTTATTTCTCCACTGATCTTCTGTAGCATATTAGGCACCTACTGACCTGGGAAGTTTCTCTTTCAGTTTCCTATTGTTTTGCTTTTTCATACTGTTCTTGTTCATACTGTTTCATACTGTTCTGTTTTACATATGCTAGTATAAATTTGCTACAGTTTCTACTAGGAACTGATTCCAACTAGGGAAACAATAACTCTCTCCATCCATCTCACCTTCTACTTCCTCTCTGGTAGCCATGTCCATAGTCTGTTCTCAGTGTCTGTTCTCTAATCAGTTCAGTTCTGTTCAGTTCAGTCTCTCAGTGATGTCCAACTCTTTGTGACCCCATGAATTGCAGCACACCAGGCCTCCCTGTCCATCACCAACTCCCAGAGTTCCTGGAGTTCATGTCCATCAAGTAGGTGATGCCATCCAGCCATCTTATCCTCTGTCGTCCCCTTCTCCTCCTGCCCCCAATCCATCCCAGCATCAGAGTCTTTTCCAATGAGTCAACTCTTCACTTGAGACGGCCAACGTACTGGAGCTTCAGCTTTAGCATCATTCCCTCCAAAGAACTGTAGAAGGCAATGGCACCCCACTCCAGTACTCCTGCCTGGAAAATCCCATGGATGGAGGAGCCTGGTACGCTGCAGTCCATGGGGTCGCTAAGAGTTGGACACGACTGATTGACTTCACTTTCACTTTTCACTTTCATGCATTGAAAAAGGAAATGGCAACCCACTCCAGTGTTCTTGTGTGGAAAATCACAGGGACGGGTGGGCTGCCGTCTCTGGGGTCACACAGAGTCAGACACAGCTGAAGCGGTTTAGCAGCAGCAGCAGCAGCTCCAAAGAACACCCAGGACTGATCTCCTTTAGAATGGACTGGTTGGATCTCTTTGCAGTTCAAGGAACTCTCAAGAGTCTTCTCCAACGCCACAGTTCAAAAGCATCAATTCTTTGGTGCTCAGCTTTCTTCACAGTCCAACTCTCACATCCATACATGACTACTGGAAAATCATAGCCTTGACTAGATGGACCTTTGCTGGCAAAGAAATATCTCTGCTTTTCAATGTACTATCTAGGTTGGTCATAACATTTCTTCCAAGGAGTAAGCCTCTCCATCTGTTTATGTTGTCTTTGATTACTTTCCTCAGTGTCTTATACTTTTCTGTATACAGCTCTTATTTCTCCTTAAGTAGGTATATTCCTAAGCATTTTATTCTTTTTGTTGCAATGGTAAATAGGATTGATACCTTAATATCTCTTTCTGATGTTTCATTGTTAGTACATAGGGATTCAATTAGTTTGAAGTATTCGTTTTGTATCCTGTCACTTTGCTAAATTCACTGATCACCTCTTGTAAGTTTCTGATAGTAGCTTTTGGGTTTTCGATGTGTAGTATTGTCTGTGTGCAAACAACGAGAGTTTTGCTTCTTCTTTTCCAATCTGGATTCCTTTAATTTTTTTTCTCCTCTGCTGTAGCTAAGGCTTCCAAACAATGCTGACTAATAGTGGTGACACTGGGCAGCCTTGCCGTTCCCTGATCTTAGAGGGTATGCTTTCAGTTTTTCACCATCAAGAATAATGTCTGCTCTGGGTGTCTCATATATGGCCTTCACTATGTTGAGGTAGTTTTCTTCTTTGCTCATTTTTTGAAGAGTATTTATTATAAATGGGTGTTGAAATTTTTCAGAATTTTTCTGTATTTATTTTGATTACCATATGAATTTATCTTGAAATTTGTTACTATGGTATATCACATTAATGGACTTGTGTATACTGAAGAATGTTTGCATCCCTGAGATAAACCCAACTTAATGGTTGCTATCATGGTGTTCTGTTGCTGCTGGTGCGAAGTCGCTTCAGTCATGTCCAACTCAATGCCATCCCATAGATGGCAGCCCACAAGGCTCCCCTGTCCCTGGGATTCTCCAGGCAAGAACACTGGAGTGGGTTGCCATTTCCTTCTCCAATGCATGAAAGTGAAATGGGAAAGTGAAGCCGCTCAGGCGTGTCTGACTCTTAGCGACCCTATGGACTGCAGCCTACCAAGCTCCTCCATCCAAAGGGTTTTCCAGGCAAGAGTACTGGAGTGGGGTGCCATTGCCTTCTCCATATCATGGTGTACTATCTTTTTAATGTATTTTTGAATTCTGTTTGCTAGTGCTCTGTTGATGATTTTTCCATCTATTTTCATCAGTGATATTGGCCTGTAATATTTTGTGTGTGTGTGTTGTCTTTGTCTGGTTTTGGTATAAAGGTGATGATGGCCTTATAGAATGAGTTTGGAAGTGCTCCTTCATCTGCAGTTTTTTTGAAAGAGTTTTACAAGAATATTACTAGTTCTTCTTTAAATGTTTGAGAGAACTCACCTGTGAAACCATCAGGCCCTGTGTTTAATTTTTTGATCACATTTTTTATTTCAGTGCATGTAATTGGCTTGTTCATAATTTCTATTTCTTCCTGGTTCAGTCTTGGAAGATTGAGGTTTTCTAAGAATATGTCCATTTCTTTCAGGTTGTCCATTTTATTGGCATATATTTGGTCATAATAGGTCCTTATGATCATTTGTATTTCTGTATTTATGTTGTAACCTCTCCTTTCTTATTCCTAATATTGTTGATTTGATTCTCCCATTTTTTCTTGATGAGTTTGCCTAATTGTTTGTCAATTTTGTTTATCTTCTCAAAGAAGCAGCTTTTAGTTTGATTAGTCTTTACTGTTGTTCCTTCACTTCTTTTTCATTTATTTTTGCTCTGATCTTTAGAGTTTCTTTCCTTCTACTTACTTGGGGTTTGTTTTTTGCCCTTCTTCATCGAGTTGTTTTAGGTGTAAATTAGGTTGTCTATTTGATGTTTTCCTTGTTTCTTCCTATAAACTTCCCTTTTAGAACGGCTTTGATACATCCCATAGGCTTTGAGTTGTTGTGTTTTCACATAAGCTTTACATGGATCAGCAAGATGAAGCCTCTCTGTCTCTTCTAATTTATCTTGAAACAGTAAATCACAGTTTCCGTTTATGAACTGATGAACACTCTTTCACTTCTGATGTGAAACACAGACAAACTGTGCTGCTGTGTCAACAACAGGTAAAATTTATGTTTATGCAAATTTTATTCCTAATGATCAAAAGGACAAGGATGAAGGGACAACTGGGCTGCCCAGCCTGGGAGTCATGGTCTGGAAAGATAAGTCCCCAGAAATTCTGACTTTGAAGTCCAGAGTAACTTGTGCACAAGAAAGCCAGAGGGCTTTAGGAAAGAGAGCTTCTGTTCTTTAAAGGCATACAAAATCTCACATACTCTGTGTCCCAATAAAGAGGCATCAATGGGAAAGAAGCTTTGATTAGACTAATTTGCTTATCTTTGTGAAACTTCTAGAGATATAGGAGATGATTGGGATCATAGATACTGGTGCCAGCCATCATGAGAGACAAGTGCTACTTTAGAGTTCTCCCTAACACACATATACATAGCTTAATAGCATCAGAGGCTAAACAACTCACCAGCATGACAGCACCAACCCCAAACTTCACTGGGCTCCACAGCTGCTACACCTGCATCTCACCCTGCTCTTGGGTGTGATATCACCAGCTCAAGTATTTTTAGGCCCTGAAGCCAGCTCCATCAACACTTCACCCTGCCTATAAATGGGCTGGTAGCCACCACATGAGGCAGTCTGGCAGCCAACAGAGGAGGAGGTGGAACCCTTTCCTACCAGTGCACCCAGAGTAGTTGGCATTGACACAACAGAAGGGCTCCCCTATAACATCTAGATCTGCAGCCGAGATCCTACAGAGGGGATAATTCTACTGGATCCCATAAACGTCTACATAAGACCACTTATCTAGGATTAGGAATATAGCTAACTCTTAGAAATAAACACAGATTTAGGTAAAATCATGAGACAGAAAAATGCATTCCAAATGAAAGACCCAGACAAAATCTCAGAAAAGTCACTAAACAAAGTTAAGATAAACAATCTACCCAAGAAAGCATGCTAGGTAATAACCATAAAGATGTTCAATGGATTCTAGAGAAGAATGGATGAAAACAGAATTTTAAGAATAAGAAAATATAAAGATGAACTAAACAGTGCTGAAGGGTACAACAGCTGAAATGAAAAAAAATACACTAAAAAAAAATCAGTAGCAGAGTAGAGGAATCGTAAGAATGGATCAGAGGTCTGGAAGACAGGGTAGTAGAAACTTACCAAATAGCATAGGAAAAAGAAAAATGAATTTTACAAATGAGGCTAGGTTAACAGACATCTGGGACAACATCAAGTGAAGTACCATTCTCATTATAGGGATCTAAAATAGAGTGAGACAGAGGCTTATTTGAAGAAATAATAGCTAAACTTTTCTAACCTGGGGAAGGAAACAGACATTCAGGTCTCGAAATCAGACAGTCTCCAAAAGAGATGAACCTGAAGAGGTCCATACCAGGACACAGTATCATTTAATGGAAAAAAGTAAAAATGTTGTTCCAAAGTAAATGGCAATGGGATCATATTTATCAATAATTACTTTAAATGTAAATGGTTGAATGCACCAACCAAAAGACAAATACTGGCTGAAGAGATAAAAAAACAAGACCCCTCTATATGCTGTCTACAGGAGACCCATCTCAAACCAAGGGAAACATACAGACTGAAAGTGAAGGGCTGGAAAAGATATTTCATGCAAATGGAGACCAAAAGAAAGCAGGAGTAGCAATACTCATATCAGGTAAAATAGATTTTGAAATAAAGGGCGTGAAAAAAGACAACAAAAGACATTACATAATGACCAAAGGATCAACCCAAGAAGAAGATATCACAATTGTAAATATATATGTACCCAACATAAAGGCACCTCAATACCTAAGGCAAACACTAACAAGTATGCAAGGGGTATTAACAGCAACACAATAATAGTGGGAGACTTTAATACCCCACTCACACCTATGGTTAGATCAACTAAACAGAAAATTATCAAGGAAACAGAAGCTTTAAATGATACAATGGAACGGTTAGACCTAATTAATATCTATTGGACATTTCACCACCAAAAATGAATTTCACCTTTTTTGCAAGTGAAGACAGAACATTCTCCAGGACAGATCACATGCTAAACCATAAATCTAGCAAAAAACAAAACACAAAAAACCGGAAATCGTTCCAAGAATCTTTTCTGATCATAATGCACAAATATTAGATGTCAACTGCAGAACAAAAACTATTAAAAATACCAATACATGGAGGCTAAATAACATGCTTCTGAAAAACCAGCAAATCGTGAAAGAAATCAACAAGGAAATAAAAGTACACATAGAAACAAATGAAAATGAAAACACAACAACTCCAAACCTAGGGATTCAGTAAAAGTAGTGCTAAGGTGAAGGTTCATAGCATTACATCTTACCTCAAGAAAGAAGAGAAAAGTTAAATAAATAACCTAACTTGACATTTAAAGCATCTAGAAAAAGAAGAAATTAAGAACCCCAGTGTTAGTAGAAGGAAAGAAATTATAAAAACTAGGGAAGAAATAAATGAAAAAGAAACAAAGGAGACTATAGTAAAAATCAGCAAAACTAAAAGCTTGCTCTTTGAGATGATAAATAAAAGAGAGAAACCATTAGCCAGACTCATCAAGGAAAAAAAAAATAGGAGAAGAATCAAATCAACAAAATTAGAAATGAAAATGGAGGGATCATAACAGACAACACAGAAATACACAGGATAATAAGTGACTACTATTAGAAACTATATGCCAATAAAATGGACAACTTGGAACAAATGGATGAATTCTTAGAAAAGTAGAACCTTTCAAACTGAAGCAGGAAGAAACAGAGGGTTTTAACAGACCCATCACAAACACAGAAATAGAAAATGGAATAAAAAAATCTTTCAGCAAACAAAATCCAAGGACCAGATGGCTTCACAGGTGAATTCTAACAAAACTTTAGGGAAAAGCTAACACCTACATGGCAAGAATACACAGAAGAACTGTACAAAAAAGATCTTCAAGACCAAGATAATCATGATGGTGTGATCACTCACCTAGAGCCAGACATCCTGGACTGTGAAGTCAAGTGGGCCTTAGAAAGCATCACCATGAACAAAGCTAGTGGAGGTGATGGAATTCCAGTAGAGCTATTTCAAATCCAGAAAGATAATGCTGTGAAAGTGCTGCACTCAGTATGCCAGCAAATTGGGAAAACTCAGCAGCGGCCACAGGACTGGAAAAGGTCAGTTTTCATTCCAAGCCCCCCAAAAGTGAAAGTGAATACTGCACAATTGCATTCATCTCACACACTAGTAAAGTAATGCTCAAAATTCTCCAAGTCAGACTTCAGCAATATGTGAACCGTGAACTTCCAGATGTTCAAACTGCTTTTAGAAAAGGCAGAGGAACCAGAGATCAAATTGCCAACATCTGCTGGATTGTGGATAAAGAGAGTTCCAGAAAAACATCTATATCTGCTTTATTGACTATGCCAAAAGCCTTTGACTGTGTGGATCACAATAAACTGTGGAAAATTCTTCAAGAGATGGGAATACCAGACCACCTGATCTGCCTCTTGAGAAACCTATATGCAGGTCAGGAAGCAACAGTTAGAATTGGACATAGAACAACAGACTGGTTCTAAATAGGAAAATGAGCATGCCAAGGCTGTATATTGTTACCCTGTTTATTTAACTTATATGCAGAGTACATCAAGAGAAATACTGTGCTGGAAGAAGCACAAGCTGGAATCAAGATTGCCAGAGAAATATCAATAACCTCAGGTATGCAGATGACACCACCCTATGGCAGAAAGTGAAGAGGAGCTAAAAAGTCTCTTGATGAAAGTGAAAGAGGAGAGTGAAAAAGTTGGCTTAAAGCTCAACATTCAGAAAATGAAGATCATGGTATCTGGTCCCATCACTTCATGGGAAATAGATGGGGAAACAGTGGAAACAGTGTCAGACTTTGTTTTGGGGGGCTCCAAAATCACTGCAGATGGTGATTTGAACCATGAAATTAAAAGACGCTTACTCCTTAGAAGGAAAGTTATGACTGACCTAGACAGTATATTGAAAAGCAGAGACATTACTTTGCCAATAAAAATCCATCTAGTCAAGGCTATGTTTTTCCTGTGGTCATGTATGGATGTGAGAGTTGGACTGTGAAGAAGAAAGCCAAGCACCAAAGAATTGATGCTTTTGAACTGTGGTGTTGGAGAAGACTCTTGAGAGTCCTTTGGACTGCAAGGAGATCCAACCAGTCCATTCTTAAGGAAATCAGTCCTGGGTGTTCTTTGGAAGGACTGATGCTAAAGCTGAAACTGCAATACTTT
The DNA here is from genome assembly GCA_006410795.1 of Tragelaphus strepsiceros. NCBI lineage: Eukaryota > Metazoa > Chordata > Mammalia > Artiodactyla > Bovidae > Tragelaphus > Tragelaphus strepsiceros. The sequence continues at coordinate 52,425 of SJYU01007299.1, read as the reverse complement.
GGCCACCTCATGTGAAGAGTTGACTCATTGGAAAAGACTCTGATGCTGGGAGGGATTGGGGGCAGGAGGAAAAGGGGATGACACAGTATGAAATGGCTGGATGGCATCCCTGACTTGATGGGTGTGAGTCTGAGTGACCTCTGGGAGCTGGTGATGGACAGGGAGGCCTGGTGTGCTGCAATTCATGGGGCCACAAAGAGTGTGACATCACTGAGTGACTGAACTGAACTGAACTGATCCTACTCAAATTCTTCCGAAAATTGCAGAGGAAGATAAACTCCCAAATTCATTCTATGAGGTCATCATCACCCTACCAGACAAAGATACCACAAAGAAAGAAAACTATAGGCCAATATCGCTGATGAACATAGACGCTAAATTCTTCAACAAAATTCTAGCAAACAGAATCCAGCAATGTATTAGAAAAATCATACATCATGACCAAGTGGGTTTTATTCCAGGGATGCAAGGTTTCTTCAATATTTGTAAATCAATCAATGTGATACACCACATTAACAAATTAAAATATAAAATCCATATGAAAATCTCAATATATGCAAATAAAGCCTTTTAAAAAAATTCAAAATCTTTTTATGATAAAAACTCTCCAGAAAGCAGGCATAGAAGGAACATACCTCAACATAATAAAAGCCATATATGATAAACCCACAACAAACATTATCTTCAATGGCAAATAATTGAAAACATTCCCCCTAAGATCAGGAACAAGACAAGGGTGCCCACTCTCACCACTACTATTCAACATAGTTTTGAAAGTTTTAGTGACAGCAGTCACAGGAGAAATGGAAATAAAAGAAATCCAGATTGGAAAAGAAGAAGTAAACTCTCACTGTTTGCAGATGACATGATTCTCTACCTAGTAAACTCTAAAGACACCACCAGGAAATTACTGGGGCTAAGAAATGAATATAGTAAAGTTTCAGGATATAAAATTAATACACAGATATCCCTTGCATTCTTATACATTAACAATGAGGAAACAGAAAGAGAAATTAAGGAAATGATCCCATTCATCATTGCGATGAAAAGAATAAAATACTTAGGAGTAAGTCTACCTAAAGAAACAAAATACTTATATATAGAAAGCTATAAAACATTGATGACAGATATAAAGGATGACAAAAATAGATGGAGAAATACACTGTGTTCACGGATCAGAAAAATCAGCATAGTGAAAATGAGTATACTACCCAAAGCAATCTATAGATTCAATGCAATCCCTATCAAGGTTCCAATGGCAATTTTCATAGTACTAGAACAAATGATTTAACAACTTATATGGAGATACAAAAGAATCTCGAATAACCAAAGCAATCTTAAGAAAGAAGAATGGAACTGGAGGAATCAGCATGACTGACTTGAGACTATACTACAAAGCTACAGTCATCAAGACAGTGTGGTACTGGCACAAGCCAGAATATAGATCAATGGAACAAAATAGACAGCCCAAAGATAAATCCACACACCTATGGACACCTTATCTTTGACAAAGGAGACAACAATATACAATGGAGAAAAGACAATCACTTTAATAAGTGGTGCTGGGCAAACTGATCAATCACTTGTTAAAGAATGAAACTAGAACACTTTCTAACTATACGCAAAAATAAACTCAAAATGGGTTAAAGATCTAAATGTAAGAACAGAAACTATAAAACTCCTACAGGAAAACTAACATAAAACACTCTTTGACATAAATCACAGCAGATTCTCTATGACCCACCTTCCATAGTAATGGAAATAAAAGCAAAAATAAACAAATTGGACCTAATTAAACTTAAAAGCTTTTGTGCATCAAAGAAAACTGTAATAAAGGTGAAAAGACAGCCTTCAGAGTACGAGTAAATAATAGCAAATGAAGCAACTGACATAGAACTAATCTCAAAAATATACAAACAACTCATGCAGCTCAATACCAGAAAAATAAATGACCCAATGCAAAAATAGACCAAAAAATATACAGACATTTCTCCAAAGAAGTGATTCATATGGCTGATAAGCACATGAAAAAATATTCAACATTACTCATTATCAGAGAGTTGCAAATCAAAACCACTATGAGGTACCATCGCATGCTGGTCAAAATGACTGCTATCAAAAGTCTACAAACAATAAATACTGAAGAGGGTGCGGAGAAAAGTGAAGCCTCTTACACTGTTGGTGGAAATGCAAACTAGTACAGCCACTTTGGAGAACAGTGTGGAGATTTCTTAAAAAACTGAAAATAGATCTGCCATACAACCCAGCAATCCCACTGCTAGGCACACACACTGAGGAAACTAGAATTGAAAGACATGTGTACCACAATGTTCATCATAGCACTGTGTACAATAGCTAGGACATGAAAGCAACCTAGATGCCCACTGGCAGAAAAAAATGGATAGGAAAGCTGTGGTACATATACACAAAGGAATATTAGATAGATGTTGAACACATTTGAATCATTTCTGATGACGTGGATGAAACTGGAACCTATTATACAGTGATGTAAGTCAGAAAGAAAAACACCAATATAGTATATTAATGAATATATATGGAATTTAGAAAGATGGTCACCACGACCCTATATGTGTGAGAGTAAAAGAGATACAGATATAAAGAACAGACTTTTGGACTCTGTGGGAGAAAGCAAGGCAGGGATGATTTGAGAGACTAGCATTGAAACATGTATATTACCATATGTGAAATAGATCACCAGTCTAAGTTCGATGCATGAAACAGGGCACTCAAAGCTGGTGCACTGGGACAACCCAGAGGAGTGGGATAGGGAGGGAGGTGGGAGGGGGGTTCAGAATGGGGCTACACCCGTGGCTGACTCATGTCAATGTATGGAAAAAAACTAAAATATTGTAGTTAGTCTCCAATTAAAATTAATTAATATTTTAAAAGTTGTTGTTCTATTGCCAAGTCATGTCCAACACATTGTGACCCCATGGACTGCAACAGGCCAGGCTTCCCTGTCTCTCACCATCTCCCAGAGTTTGCCAAAGTTCATACCCATTGAATTGGTGATGCCATCCAACCATCTCATCCTCTGTCACCCTCTTCTCCTTCAAGAGAAAAGGCAGTAGTTACCTACAAGGAGACCCTTACAAGTATCAACAGCTTCTGAAGAATCTTTTTTTGTTTTTTGGTCACAAGGGACTTGTACAACATATACAAAGAGATGAAAGGAAAAAAACTTGCAGCCAAGACTATTGTATCCAGGAAAACCATATTGCAACCATAGCGTGATGTCCCTTCACACCTATCATAATGGCTACCATGTAAAGGAAAATATCAAGTGTTTTCAAAGATGTAAAGAAAAGGGAATATTTGTGCACTGTTGGTAGGATTGTAAACAGGCAGAGTTGCTATGGAAAAGAGGATAGAGTTTGCTTTAAAAAATAAAAATAGAACTACCATATGATCCAGCAATTCCACTACTGGGTATTTATTCAAAGGAACCAAAAACACTAATCTAAAAAGATATATGTACTCCAATGTTCATTGCATTGAATGACCAGGATTTGGAAGCAAACTAGAAAGTCCACTGATAGGTAGATAAAGATGTTTTATATATATACATGCAATATGAACTATAACCAAGCCATAAAATATGAAACATTTCCATTTTCAACAACATGGATGTGTCTAGGATGTATTATTTTATGTGAAGTAGGTAAGATAGAAAAATACAAATGCCACATGATTTCACTTATTTATGGGATCTAAAAATAAAACAAAACCAAAGGAAAACAGGCTCATATGGATACAAAAAATTAATGAGTTGTTGCTAGAAAAGAGGAGGGATTTGGCAAGGTAGATACAGGGGATTTAGAAGTACAAACTCCAGTTATGTAATAAAGTGGCCAGGGGGATGTAATATACAACATACAGAATATGGCCAATAATATTGTAATAAATTTGATATGGACAGATTGCTACTAGACATAGTGGTAGTCATTTTATAATGTATGTAAAAGTAAAATCATTTTGCAGCCCATTTGAAGCTAACATACTGTAATACATCCAACATTTCAATAAGAAATTCATTTCAAAAAGGATGAAGGGGCCTATTGAACACATAGTAGTAGCATAGTGTTTATGGAGACAAATAGCTTGCAAGTTTCAAATGTTTGTCCATTTTAAAATTCTTTAACTTGTTCCGAGTATTCTTTTTGTTTAATTCTTATTTTAAAATCCAAAGTAATATTTGATTGTATTTACATTTTAATTTAAAGATTATATTTGTACTTTACTCTTTGACCTCTGTACTTCATATAGAAAAAATTGGATACTCTCAACCACCTCAAACAGACCATGGGACCATTAATTCATCTAGCTCTGCAGAAGAAAGGAAAGAAATAAGTGAACAAAGGCTGTATGCACATGGCATGAAGTTAAGTTATACTTGTGAAGAAGGCTTTGAGATATCTGAAAATAATGTGATAATATGCCACATGGGAAAGTGGAGCTCTCCACCTCAGTGTGTAGATGAGGACACTAGGCAATCCAGAATCTATTTTCATTACCATTTATTAAACTAATCAATTGTCATCAAAGCCTTGAGACTTGATCCTTTAGACTTCTAAATACATCAAGTAACATCTATTTATAGGTCATAATAATAATAAATATAAATAAAAATGAATATATTTATATGTTAAATAAAATTTGACATAAAATTAATAATTTTCTAATTAAAAATTAGTTTATTCTATATAGAATCATTTTTCAATCTGGCAATTATTTTGTATTAACACTGTGCACTAAAATTAAACCTAACTATTCATATTAGTAAACCTATTTATATTCTTATCAAGTTTCAAAAATATTTCGTACATCTTCCCTAAAATGTCCCTTTTAATTTCTTACAATATATAGTACTTTTCCTGAGATGATGGTTGGAGTATCAATGTGTTTTTCTTTTATTACTCATCATTGATTAGAGAGCACTGATGGTTTCTTTCATATATTGATAATTTCTGTTTCAGTTCTTGCTCAAGTGGACACACACCAGAATGGTGATCTTAGGAAAAATTTGTGCACTTTCCTCCCATATCATGGAGGTTGCTGTATAATCATTTATTATTTTCAAGTAAAATTACCAAAAATGTTGACCAGTTCAGTCAATCAGTCGTGCCCAACTCTTTACGACTGCAAGAATCGCAGCACACCAGGCCTCCCTGTCCATCACCAACTCCCAGAGTTCACTCAGACTCACATCCATCGAGTCAGTGATGCCATCCAGCCATCTCGTCCTCTGTCGTCCCCTTCTCCTCCTGCCCCCAATCCCTCCCAGCATCAGAATCTTTTCCAATGAGTCAACTCTTCGCATGAGGTGGCCAAGGTCCTGGAGTTTCAGCTTCAGCATCATTCCTTCCAAAGAAATCCCAGGGCTGATCTCCTTCAGAATGGACTGGTTGGATCTCCTTGCAGTCCAAGGGACTCTCAAGAGTCTTATCCAACACCACAGTTCAAAAGCATCAATTCTTTGGCGCTCAGCCTTCTTCACAGTCCAGCTCTCACATCCATACATGACCACAGGAAAAACCACAGCCTTGACTAGACGGAACTTTGTTCGCAAAATAATGCCTCTGCTTTTGAATATGCTGTTGACCAGTACATCTAGTTAAACTTCAAATTTAGCAAAACATGAAATCAATTTTTTTTCATTTCTTCCCAGGACTTCCTTGTGGACTTCCACCTTATATTCTGAATGGTGTTGTATCTCACAAGAAAGACGGTTACCAATATGGAGAAGAAGTTATTTATTTACAAATGTGATGAAGGGTTTGGAACTGATGGACCTGCATTTAGGAGGGAAATTGTATAAGTATAGTGTTTTCCCTTTTATTCTTAAGCTGACAAATATATTTTAATTCAAAGCACAAATGGCACAAATATGAAACTAAATAGTAATTCTATAATTTAACAAGGTATCTATTGGAGAAGGCAATGGCACCCCACTCTAGTACTCTTGCCTGGAAAATCCCACGGACAGAGGAGCCTGGAGGGCTGCAGTCCATGGGGTCTCTAAGGGTCGGACACAACTGAGCGACTTCACTTTCACTTTTCACTTTCATGCATTGGAGAAGGAAATGGCAACCCACTCCAGTGTTCTTGCCTGGAGAATCCCAGGGATGGGGAGCCTGGTGGGCTGCCGTCTATGGGGTCACCAGAGTCGGACACGACTGAAGTAACTTAGCATAGCATAGCATGGAAAGTTCTAAATTCTGGTAAAGAATTAATAACCGTAGATATAATAAAGTGAAGTCTGTCAGTCGTGTCCACCTCTTTGTGACCCCTATGGACTGTAGCCTAACAAGCTCCTCGGTCCATAGAATTCTCCAGGCAAGAATAGAATACTGGAGTGGGTTGCCATTTCTGTCTCCAGGGGATCTTCCCAGCCCAGGGATCGAACCCAGGTCTCCTGCATTGTAGGCAGACGCTTTACCATCTGAGCTATCAGGGAAGGTTTGATTTGTTGTTGCAGTTAAGTACTCAGTCATTTCTGACTCTCTGTGACCCCATGGACTGTAGGAAGCCAGGCGTCCCTGTCTTTCACTGTCTCCTGGAGTTTGCTTAAACTCATGTCCATTGAACTGGTGATGCAATTCAACCATCTCATCCTTTGCAGTCCCCTTATGCTCCGATCCTCAATCTTTCCCAGCTTAGGGCCTTTTCCAATGAGTTGGCTCTTTGTATCAGGTGATTTCCCTGATGGCTCAAATGGTAAAGCATCTGCCTAGAATGTGGGGGACCTGGGTTCAATCCCTGGGTCTGGAAGACCCTCTTGGGAAGGAAATGGCAACTCACTTCAATACCATTGCCTGGAAAATCCCATGGACAGAGGAGCCTGATAAGCTACAGTCCGTGGGGTGTCAAAGAGTTGGACACGACTTAGTTACTTCACTCACTTTCACCTTCATCAAGTGACCAAAGTATTGGAGCTTCAGCTTCAGCATCAGTCCTTCCAATGAATATTCAGGATCAATTTCTTTTAGGGTTGACTGGCTTGATCTTGAAGTGCAAGGAACTCTCAAGACTCTTCTCCAGCACCACAGTTCAAAAGTATCAATTCTTTGGCACTCAGGCTTCTTTATTGCCCAACTCTCAAATTTGTACATGACTACTGGAAAAGTCACAGCTTGGACTAGGTGGACTTTTGTTGGCAAAGTGATGGCTCTGCTTTTTAATATGCTCTCGAGGTTTGTCATAGCTTTTCTTCCAAGGAGCAAGAGCCTTTTAATTTCCTGGCTGCAGTCACAAACTGTAGTGATTTTAGGAGCCAAGAAAATGAAGTCTGTCACTGTTTTCATTTTTTCCCCATCTATTTGCCATGCAGTGATGGGACCAGGTGCCATACCTCCATTTTTTGAATGTTGAGTTCTAAGCCAGCATTTTCAGTCTTCTTTCACCTTCACCAAGAGCCCCTTTAGTTCCTCTTTACTTTCTGCCCTTAAGGTGGTGTCATCTGAGGCATAGCTGAGGTTATTGGTATTTCTCCTGACAATCTTGGGAGAAGGCAATGGCACCCCACTCCAGTACTCTTGCCTGGAAGATCCCATGGATGGAGGAGCCTGGAAGGCTGTGGTCCATGGGGTCGCTGAGGGTCGGACACGACTGAGCGACTTCACTTTCACTTTTCACTTTCATGCATTGGAGAAGGAAATGGCAACCCACTCCAGTGTTCTTGCTTGGAGAATCCCAGAGACAGGGGAGCCTGGTGGGCTGCCGTATATGGGGTCACACAGAGTCAGACACGACTGAAGTGACTTAGCCTAGCCTAGCCTGGCAATCTTGATGCCACCTTGAGCTTCATCCAGCCAGGTATTTTGCATAACATACGATGCATATAAGCTAAATAAGCAGGATGACAATATATACCTTCAAAGTACTCTTTTTCTAATTTTGACCCAGTCAATTGTCCATGTATAGATCTAACTGATACTTCTTCACCCACATAGAGTTCTCTCAGGAGGAAGATAAGGTGGTCTGGTATTCCCATCTCTTCAAGAATTTTCCACAGTTTGTTGTGATCCACACAATCAAGGGCTTTAGCATAGTCAATGAAGCAGAAGTATATGTTTATCTGGAATTCCGTTGCTTTTTCTGTGATCCAATGGAGGTTGGCAATTTGATAACACTAACTAAATTATCTCAGTTTCACATCATTTAAGGTGCAGTTTGAACATCTTCTGATACATCACAGATTTCAGGTCTCTGTTCCTGTACTATGGCTGAACTCTGCTCTTATCACTACTCAATTTGCTATTAATTTATCAATCATTTCTTTGTAATATGAAATTTTCTAAGACATTTAACATAACGCAAGGTAACATATTTTGATAAAGGCAAAACCAGAAACATTCATAATTTAGATGGGCTCTCATGGGAGAAGAGAATTTAAATTTGAGAAGTATGCAGCTCTACCTCTTAGAATGTCACCATTCCCATGTTGTATTTTTGATAATATAGAGACGGTCAATGTGACTAAATCAAGATTTCTGACACTTGTCTCTAGGTATAAGAGTAGTGCTATAAATATTCATTGGTTTGATATGTAACTATTTATTTTCTGGAATATAATCAGTGGTCGCTATGAATCTTTAAAGATGTACTAAACAAATGCATATTCTTTTTTCTTTCAGGCACAAATTGTGTTAACTTGCCCACCTTTGAGAATGCTGTACTCATAGATCGGGAGAAGGATGTCTATAGGTCAGGAGAACAAGTGGCTTTTAAGTGTCTATCATATTACCAGTTGGATGGATCTAATACTATACAGTGTATTAAGAGCAAATGGATAGGAAGGCCAGCATGCAGAGGTACTTTGGTAAAATTTTAAAATTTATATAAGTATCTGAAGTAATATAATGTAGAAAATTGTCTCCACTATCATTTAATGGACATAGATTGATTTTAGGTCAGGTCAAATGCATTTTGTGCCTGAACATAAAAAGAGATGGACTTGTGTTCCCAGTGTTTGGTGATGTAGCCCAATAGTTCTCAAAGCACAGTCATGACAGAGCATTCTCAGCACATTCTGTAAACTGTTAGATGTGCAAGCAGATTCACAGGCTCACTCAGACTTGTTGAATCTAAACCTCTGGGGCTGCAACTCTGACAATGTCTTGATGATTCCCAAGGAATTCTGTGTATATTTCAGTTTAGGACCCATGGCTACAGCCTCTTGTAATTACAGCTTCTTCATCCCCTGAATCACATGAGGAATGCACATAATTAATGGTGGTATCCTTAGCATTTTCCCCCAAATATCATTAAAGTATAGTTTTGTAAATTTACACTTTATTTTCTATTATTTTTCCAGACCTTCTGTTCAAATTTTTAATTAATCATCTCCTTGCAACTATAGTATTCCTCAGAGTGTGTTAATTCTTGATCAAGTCTCTAAAGAAGAACCTACTGTGTTTATTATCTGAAAGTCCCTAAAGTTACATCTCATAAACAGGATGAATGTAAACCAAATCTTGATGTCAAATGATTTTTTTATTATGTTTTGCTTATGGTTTATAAATTCATTTTGAATTTATATACTTCATAATTTTTATTTTACTAACCTCAAAAAGAGATTTCCAGGAAAACTTTTTTACAGTGCCCTAAAAATTGTGTATCACTTTTCTAGTGAAGTATAAGGGAGAGATTTAAGATACAGAAGTTTAATTCATGCTGAAAAATATTACTTTATTTCCTTTCCCTTAACCTTACCTATAAACAGATGACAATTAGCAGTCTTTCATGACAGATTAACTGTTGAATCAAAACAACCATGGAATATATTTGACATTCTATTTCCTCCTTGCTGTTCATGATAATCATTATATTAGAGATACTTTTTTATCTTTTTATTCAGATGTTTCCTGTGTGAATCCACCTCAAGTGGAAAATGCTATTATACACAATCAGAAGTCTAGATATCAAAGTGGTGAGACAGCACGTTACGAATGCATTGGGAGTTATGACCTTTTTGGGGAGATAGAAGTCGTATGTTTAAATGGAACTTGGACAGAACCACCTCAGTGTAAAGGTAAAGTATCTTACTCACCCTGGCCATCCAATTTAGAGAATATAATTACAAGATATATTGAATCAAAATTAGGATGAAATAGCCTTTCTGGAATAATTTTTAGTTGCAAAAAAAAAAAAATGGTGCTGAAAATCCAGTTCTTTTGTGGTCTGAATATGTAGTCTAACATGTTTATTGTATGACAATGTTGACCAGATTTGAGCAGTTGGAATCATGGGACACTTCCTGTCTTAAATCATTAAGATAGTCAGTTGTTTTCTTAAGAAAAGTGTGTAAAAGATACGATAGTTATATTTAACAGCCCAAGAAATTCCACTTTGAGACATGGAATAAGCAGCTGGGGCCTGATCACAAAATCTGGCATAGATGGGGCCAGCTGTATCTATGGATGATATTTAAAGGTAGGTTACTAGCTGAGTTCCAGCAGAGCTGTTTAAAATCCTACAGGATGATGCTACAAAAGTGCTACACTCATTACGTCAGCAAATTTGGGAAACTCAGCAGTAGTCACAGGAATGGAAAAGGTCAATCCTCACCAATTCCCAAGAAGGGCAGTACTAAAAACTGTTCTGATCACCAGACAATTGCAGTCATCTCCCATGCTAGTAAGGTTATGTTCAAAATCCTCAAGCTAAGCTTGATGTGAATAGCTGATTCATTGGAAGGTTGAAGGCAGACAGAGAAGAGGGTTAGAGAAGGTGAGATATTTGGGTGACATCACCGATTCAATGGACATGAACTTAGGCAACTCTGGGAGAGGTCAGGGACCTGGAAACCTGATATGAGCAGTCCACGGGGTCACAAAGTGTTAGACACGACTTGGTGGCTGAATAATAACTTGCTGAACTAATTCAGGAAATGGGTGTACACATAAAAATAAAGAGTCTGAACTTGGTACTGGGACAATTCAGTGTTTAGGGATAAGACAGAATGGGAATCTAAACCAAGAAGTACATTCAGTTCAGTTCAGTTCAGTTCAATCACTCAGTCATGTCTGACTCTTTGAAACCACATGAATCACAGCACGCCAGGCCTCCCTGTCCATCACCAACTCCCAGAGTTCACTCAAACTCATGTCCATCGAGTCAGTGATGCCATCCAGCCATCTCATCCTCTGTCGTCCCCTTCTCCTCCTGCCCCCAATCCCTCCCAAAATCAGGGTCTTTTCCAATGAGTCAACTATTTGCATGAGGTGGCCAAAGTATTGGAGTTTCAGCTTCAGCATCAGTTCTTCCAATGAACACCCAGGACTGACCTCTTTTAGGATGGACTCGTTGGATCTCCTTGCAGTCCAAGGGACTCTCAAGAGTCTTCTCCAACACCATAGTTCAAAAGCATCAATTCTTTGACACTCAGCTTTCTTCTCGGTCCAACTCTCACATCCATACATGACCACTGGAAAAACCATAGTCTTGACTAGATGGACCTTTATTGGCAAAGTAATATCTCTGGTTTTCAATATACTATCTAGGTTGGTCATAACTTTCCTTCCAAGGAGTAAGCGTCTTTTAATTTCACGGCTACAGTCACCATCTGCAATGATTTGGGAGCCCCCTAAAATAAAGTCTGACACTGTTTCCACTGTTTCCCCATCTATTTCCCATGAAGTGGTGGGACCAGATGCCATGATCTTTGTTTTCTGAATGTTGAGCTTTAAGCAAACTTTTTCACTCTCCTCTTTCACTTTCATCAAGAGGCTTTCTAGTTCCTCTTCACTTTCTGCCATAAGGGTGGTGTCATCTGCATATCTGAGGTGATTGATATTTCTCCCAGCAATCTTCATTCCAGCTTTTGCTTCTTCCAGCCCAGTGGTTCTTATGATGTACTCTGCATATAAGTTAAATAAGCAAGCTGACAATATACAGCCTTTTCTTATTTGAAACCAGTCTGTTGTTCCATGTACATTACCACTTCTAATTTTTCAAGTTAACTTTTTCCTGGTGTGTAATTTGTGCAGTCTCCACCTGAACATGTTTTTATGTTTGAAGATACTTTATTTTTTAGACAATATACAGCTGATTCTTGTTTAGGTGTCTACCCTGCCATTTTCAGGTTTTTAATTGATGTATTTAGGACCATTTATATTTAGAGTGACTTATTAACTATTAAGGACAGTCTGCCATTTTCTTATTTGTTTTGTGTGTGTTTCCTTCAATTCTCAATGTTTTTCTTTTCTTGATTTCCTTGTGGAATTTTGAGCATTATAAAATAATTTGACTTGGATCTGCATTGTTTTTGAGTATATGTTTTTGCGTGGTTTTCTTAGTCTCTCTAGGTATTAAGGTACACATATGAAGTTTATCCAGAGAAGGCAATGGCACCCCACTCCAGTACTCTTCCCTGGAGAATCCCAGGGACTGGGGAGACTGGTGGGCTGCCGTCTTTGGGGTCACACAAAGTCGGATATGACTGAAGCGACTTAGCAGCAGCAGAGCAGGCAGTTTATCACTCCCTACTGTTGCTGACATTTTATCACCTCAGATGCAATGTTGAATGCTTACTTCCCTTTAGATTTATTGGTTCTCTCCACATTTTTAACATAAATGTCTGTAGTACCCTCTCTATATACATTGAGCACCATATCAGATGACAATTTTGCACAACTATAATAAAATCAACAGGGAAATCATACTCTTATTATATTTACACTTTGTTTAAAAAAAAAACTCCATTCTAAAATCTCAATTCTTTTGCTTTTTTGCTTTCTTTTGAAAAGTTCTTAAGTATAGTTCTGCTGGAGACAAATTCTGTCAGTTTCGCTTTGTTCAGGAAACTCTTTCTTTCTCCCTTTAATTCAAAAGGATAGTTTACAAGATAGCTTACAAGAATTTGGAGTTGACAATTATTTTCATCCAGCTTTGGAAAAGTGTTCTCACTTCTTTCTGGCTCTAGGCTCATCAATGAGATTTCCACCGATGCTCGAATCCTTTTTTTCCAAATACATATTGCATAATATTTATCCCAAATAGGTATTGCATATCTTTCAAGTGGCTTATGAGATTCTTTTCTGTACATTTCAGGAATTTGAACATGGAGTATCTTGTTTAACTTTTTATTTAGTATTGGCATATAGCCGATTAGCACTGGTGTGCTAACTTCAGGTAAACAGAGAAGGGACTCAACCACACATATGCATGTGACCACTCTCATTGAAACTCCCTTTGTATCAAATTTGCCACATTACACTCCACAGAGTTCCTTGGGCTATACAGTAGGTCTTTATTTGTCATCCACTTAAAAAATAGCAGTGTGTTCATGTCCACCCAAATTCCCTGTCTCTTCTCCATCATTCCTCCTGGCAACCACAAATTCCTTCTCTAAGTCTGTGAATCTGTTTCTGTTCCACAAATAAGTTTGTTTGCAAAATTTCTTTTAAGATTCCATATATAGAGAATGTCTTACAATTTTTCTCCTTCTTTGTCTAACTTCACTCAGTATAACACTCTCTAGGTCCATCCATATTTTTGCAAATGACATTATTTCATCCTTTTAGTGGACGAGCAATATTCCATTGTATATATGTACTACATCTTCACCCATTTCTCTGTTGATGGACATTTAGGTTGATTCCATATCATGACTATTGTAAACAGGGCTGCAATGAACATTAGGGTGTGTGTTTCCTCTTAGACCAAGATTTTCACCAGATCCATGCCTGGGGCAAGGTTGCAGGGTCATATGGTAGCTCTATTTTTAGTTTTCAAAGGAGTGTAAATACTTGTCTCCATAGTGGCTGTATCAATTAACAGTGTAGGAGTGTTACCTTCTCTCCACATTCTCGCCAGCATAGCTCTTTTGACTTATGTTAAGGGATATCATGCTGTAGTTTTGATTTGAATCTCTCTAATAATTAGTGATATGAGCATCTTTTCATGGGTGTCTTGCCAATCTGCATGTCTTCTTTGGAGAATAAACCTAAGGAGACAGAAGATCTGTAATCTGAAAACTGTAGTACACTAATGAAAGAAATTGAAGACAAAAACAGACAGAAGTATATACAATTATCTCCGATTAGAAAAATCAATATTGTAAAAATTACTGTACTACCAAAAGCAATCTACAGATTCAGTGCAATCCTTATGTAATTACCAATGGCAATTTTTCACAGAAATTGAAAAAACACACTTTAAAATTTGAATGAAGACACAAAAGGTCAAAAATAGACAAAACAATCTTGAGAAAGAAAAATGGTGCTGGAGGAATGATACTTTCTGACTTCAGACTATAGTACAAAGCTCTAGACATAAAAAAAATATATATATGGTACTCATTATGACATCAAGACTTTTGAATCAGAGAATTGAAATGGACAGGAATGGGCAAGTTTATTTCAGATGACCATTATATCTAATACTGTGGGCAAGAATTCCTTAGGAGAAATGGAGTAGCCCTCACAGCCAACAAAAGAGGCTGACATACAGTACTTGGGTGCATTCTCAAAAACGACAAAATTATCTCCATTCATTTCCAAGGCAAGTCACTTAAAATCACAAAAATCCATGTCTATACCCCACCCACTAATGTCAAAGTATATGAAGTTGACTGGTTCTATGAAGACTTATATTACATTCTAGATCAAAACATCAAAACCAAAAAAATACGTTTCTCCTACAGGGAACTGGAATGCAAGTGAGGGATAAAAACATCCATGGAGTAACAAGCAAGTTTGGCCTTGGAGTATGAAATGAAGCACGGGAAAGACTAAAAGAGTTTTGACAAGAGAAGACATGGATCATAGCAAACACCCTCTTCAAAAACACAAGAGACAATTCTATGCATGGACATCATGAGATGGTCAGTACCAAAATCAGAATGATTATATTCTTTGCAGTCAAAGATAGAGAAGCTCTATGCAGTTGGCAAAACCAAGACTGGAAGCTGACTGTGGCTCAGATCATGAGGTCCTTATTGTGAAATTCAGACTTGAAGAAAGCAGGGAAAACCACTAGGCCATTCAGGTCTTTTATGATTGTATAGCAGAAAGGATAAAAATATTCAAGGGATTAGATCTGAGAGAGTGCCTGAAGAACTATGTATGGAGGTTTGTAACTTTGTACAGGAGGCAGTGAGCAAAACCATCCCCAAGAAGCAGAAATGCAACAATGCAAAATGGCTTTCTGAGAAGGCCTTACAAAGAGATGAAAGAAAAGAAGCAAAGCGCAAAGGACAAAAGCGAAAATATACCCATACAAATGTAGAATCCAAAGAAGAGCAAGGAGAGATATGAAAGCCTTGTTAAGTGAGCAATGCAAAAAAAAAAAAAAAAAAGAGGGAAGCATTTCAATGGGGAAGACTAGAGATGTCTTCAAGAAAATTAGAGAGAGCAAGGGAACATTTCATGTAATGATGGGCACAGTAAAGGGCAGAAACAGTAGGCCCCTAAAAGAAGCAGAAGGTATTAAGAAGAGGTGGCAAGAATATAAAGAAGAACTTACAGAAAAGGACTTAATGACCCAGATAACTACAAGTCACCTGGAGCCAGAAATCCTGGAGTGTGAAGTAAAGTGGGCATCACTACAACAAAGCTAGTGGAAGTGATGGGATTCCAGCTGAGCTAGTTCAAATGTTAAAAGATGATGCTGTGAAAGTACTACATTTAATATGCCAGCAAATTTGGAAAGCTCAGCATTGGCTATAGGACTGGAAAAGGTCAGCTGAAGGGCAATGCCATAGAATATTCATACTAGACAACACAACTGGGCTCATTTCACATGGTAGCAAGGTAATACTCAAAATCCTTCAAGCTAAATTTCAACATATGAACTGAGAACTTCAAAATGTACAAGCTAAATTTAGAAAGATGGCGAAACTAGAAATTAAATTGACAACATCCGTTGGATCATAGAAAAAGCAAAGGAAGTGAAGAAACATTCTGCTTCATTGACTACACTAAAGTCTTTGACTGTGTGGATCACAACAAACTGTGGAAAATGCTTAGAGATGGGAATACTTGACCACCTTACCTGCCTCCTGAGAAACCTCTATGCAGGTCAAGAAGCAACAGTTAGAACCGGAGTGGAACAATAAACTGATTCAAAATCGGGAAAGGAGTATCAGATCAGATCAGATCAGATCAGTCACTCAGTTGTGTCCGACTCTTTGCGACCCCATGAATCACAGCACGCCAGGCCTCCCTGTCCATCATCAACTCCTGGAGTTCACTGAGACTCACGCCCATCGAGTCAGTGAGTGATGGCATCCAGCCATCTCATCCTCTGTCGTCCCCTTCTCCTCTTGCCCCCAATCCCTCCCAGCATCAGAGTCTTCTCCAATGAGTCAACTCTTCACATGAGGTGGCCAAAGTACTGAAGTTTCAGCTTTAGCATCATTCCTTCCAAAGTAATCCAGGGCTGATCTCCTTCAGAATGGACTGTGAATCTCCCTGCAGTCCAACGGACTCTCAAGAGTCTTCTCCAACACCACAGTTCAAAAGCACCAATTCTTTGGTGCTCAGCCTTCTTCATAGTCCAGCTCTCACATCCATACGTGACCACAGGAAAAACCATAGCTTTGACTAGATGAACATTTGTTGGCAAAGTAATGCCTCTGCTTTTGAATATGCTATCTAGGTTGGTCATAACTTTCCTTCCAAGGAGTAAGCATCTCTTAATTTCATGGCTGCAGTCACCATCTGCAGTGATTTTGGAGCCCAGANTCTCATTATGTACTCTGCATATAAGTTAAATAAACAGGGTGACAATATACAGCCTTGAGGAACTCCTTTTCCTATTTGGAACCAGTCTGTTGTTCCATGTCCAGTTCTAACTGTTGCTTCCTAACCTGCATACAAATTTCAAAAGTGGCCAGCCATGTGGTCTGGTATTCCCATCTCTTTCAGAATTTTCCACAGGTTATTGTGATCCACACAGTCAAAGGCTTTGGCATAGTCAATAAAGCAGAAATAGATGCTTTTCTGGAACACTCTTGCTTTTTCCATGAACCAGCAGATGTTGCAAAGGCATATATCAAAGTGACATTGTCACCCTGCTCCTTTAACATCACACAAAATACCAGGCTGGAAGAAGCACAAGCTGGAATCAAGATTCACAGGGAAAATACCAATAACCTCAGATACACAGATGACATCCCACTAATGGCAGAAAGCAAAGAGGAACTAAAGAGCCTCTTGATAATGGTGAAAGAGGAGATTGAAAAAACCTGCTTAAAACCACATTCAAAAAATGAAGATCATTATATTGGGTTCCATCACCGTATGTTAAAAATGGAGAAAATGGAAACAGTGACAGACTTCATTGTTTTCAGCTTCACAATCACTGTGGATACTGACTGCAGCCACGAAATTAAAAGACTCCTTGGGAGAAAAGCTATGAAAACCTCGACAGCATGGTAAGAAGCAGAGACATCACTTTACCAACAAAGGTTTTTATTGTCAAAGTTATGGTTCAACCAGTAATGTATGGATGTGAATGTTTGACCACAAAGAAGGCTGAGTACCAAAGAATTGATATTTTGAACTGTGTTGCTGGAGAAGACTCTTGAGAGTCCCTTAGACTGCAAGGAGATCAAGCCAGTCATTCCTAAAAGAAATCAGTTCTGAATATTCATTGGAAGGACTGATGCTGAAGCTGAAGCTCCAGTATTTTGGCCACCTAATGAGAAGTGCTTACTCATTGGAAAAAGAACCTGATATTGGAAAAGATTAAGCACAGGAGGAGAAGGGACATACGGGAATGAGATAGTTGGATGGCATGATCAACAGGATGGACATGACTTTCAGCAATTTCTAGGAGTTAATGAAGGAGTGGGAAGCTGGGCTTTCTACAATCCATGGGGTTGCAAAGAGTCAGAAACAATTGATCAACTAAACAACCCAACTGGAACTGATTATGATGTATCTGGACATTAAGTTCTTTGGCTCCATCTCATTTGGAATTCACTGAGCAGTTTTAGCATGTAGGTGTTGTTTTTAGTTAGTCACTAAGTCATGTGCCCTATTGGAGAAATTATTAGTCATTATTTTAAAAAAATTTTTTTGGATTGTATTTCCTATGCAATATAGTGTTAGTTTCACTGTACATCAAAATGAATCAGCTACACATATACACATATCCCCATTCTTTTGGATTTCCTTTGCATTTAGACCATCAGAAAATGATGGGTCAGGGAACTCAGCCATTATTTTTTTATCTCTTATTCTTTATTTTCACTTCGTGTTCAACCTTCTTTGCTATCTTCCCACAGGTCCTTGAAGCTATGTCCATTTTCTTTTCAGTCTATTTTCAAGGTTAGTTAATATTCAAACTTATTGATCATTCTGCCATCTGCAATATATTTTCAAACCATGTGGTTTTCTAATAATCTATTTTCTAGTTCTACCAATTGGACTAGATTTTTAAAAACCATCATCCAATGATTTCAACATCTGTGTCATCTCAATGTTGTCTTCTGCGGATTGCTTTTTCTCTTTTGAGGTTTACCTGGTCTTTGGTCTGATAAATGATTTTCAACTGTATTCAGACACTTGAGCTTTTATATCTTGAGACTAAGGACGTTATTGGCCTCCTTCATTAATCAGGCCTCCATTACTGCCATGTAGGATGCAAGTCCAAGGTTCCCATCTGGCCTCCTCTGACACCAGGAGAAAGGGCAGAGGTTTCTTGTTTGCTCGTTCAGTTCAGTTCAGTCCCTCAGTCATGTCCTACTCTTTGTGACCCCATGAATTGCAGCATGCCAGGTCTCCCTGTCTATCACCAATTCAGGGAGTTCACTCAAACTCATGTCCATTGAGTCAGTGATGCCATCCAGCGATCTCATTCTCTGTCGTCCCCTTCTCCTCCTGCCCCTAGTCCCTCCCAGCTTCAGGGTCTTTTCCAATGAGTCAACCCTTTGCACGAGGTGGCCAAAGTATTGGAGTTTCAGCTTCAACATCAGTCCTTCCAATGAACACCCAGAACTGATCTCCTTTACAAAGGACTGGTCAGACCTCCTTGCAGTCCAAGAGTTCACTCTTAAGAGTTCACTCATTATGTGGGTGGAAACATGAGCTGCTTACTTGGACCCTGTAAATCAAGGCATGGAAAGGATTGGTCTGAGGTTTCTGCCATTGTGTGTTTCTAGACTAAATCAGTCCAGTTCAGTTGCTCAGTCATGTCTGACTCTTTGCAACTCCATGGACTGAAGTGCTTTCCTATCCATCACCAACTCCCAGAGCTTAACTAACCTCACGTCCATTAAGTCAGTGATGTCATTCTACCATCTCATCCTCTGTTATCCCCTTATCCTTCTGCCTTCAATCTTTCCCAGCATCAGGGTTTTCTCCAAATAGTTAGTTCTTTTCATCTTCTGGCCAAAGTATTGGAGCTTCAGCTTCATCATCAGTCCTTCCAATAAATATTCAGGACTGATTTCCTTTAGGATTGACTGGTTTGATCTCCTTGCAGTCCAAGGGACTCTCAAGAGTCTTCTCCAACACCACAGTTCAAAAGCATCAATTTTTTGGTGCTCAGCTTTCTTTATAGTCCAACTCTCACATCTATACATGATGACTGAAAAGAGCATAGCTTTCACTAGGTGGAATTTTGTTGGCAAAGTAATGTCTCTCTCTCTCTCTCTCTTTTTTTTTTTTTGATATGCTGTCTAGGTAGGTCATAACTTTTTTTTCCTAAAGAGCAAGTGTCTTTTAATTTCATGGTTGCAGTCACCATCTGCAGTGATTTTGGAGCCCCCAAAATAAAGTCTCTCACTATTTCCATTGTTTCACCATCTGTTTGTTATGGAGTGATGGGACTGGATGCCATGATGTAGTTCTATGAATGTTGATTTTTAAGCTAACTTTCCACTCTCCTCTTCCACTTTCATTAGGAGACTCTTTAGTTCTTCACTTTCTGCCATAAGGATGGTGCCATCCGTATATTTGAGGTTGTTGATATTTCTCCTGACAATATTGATTCCAGCTTGTGCTTCATCCGGCTTGGAATTTTGTATGATGTACTCTGCATAGAAGTTAAGTATACACAATGGAGTATTACTCAGCCATTAAAAAGAATACATTTGAATCAGTTCTAAGGAGGTGGATGGAACTGGAGCCTATTATACAGAGTGAAGTAAGCCAGAAACAAAAACACAAATACAGTATACTAACGCATATATATGGAATTTAGAAAGATGGTAAAAATAACCCTATTTATGAGACAGCAAAAGAGACACTGATGTATAGACCAGACTTTTGGACTCTGGGACTGGGAGAGGGTGGGATGATTGGGGAGAATAGCAATGAAATATGTATAATATATCTGAAATGTATTAATTGTTCAAACTAAACACTATCATGTTACAATTTATTCATACTAGATGTTTGTAATGTTTCTGATAATCAATAAAAGAGATTCTTGATTTAAAAAAAAAAAAAAGAAGAAGAAGTTAAGCAAGCAGGTTACAGTATACGGACTTGATGTGCTCCTTTCCTGATTTGGAACCAGTTTTTCTTCCATGTCTGATTCTAACTGTGGCTTCTTGACCTGCGTATATACATGCATACAGATTTCTCAAGAGGCAGGTCAGCTATTACCATCTGTTTAATTTCCACAGTTTGTTGTGATCCACACAGTCAAAGGTTTTGGTGTAGTCAATAAAATGGAAGTAAATTTTTTTGTGGAACTCTTCTTGCTTTTTTGATGATCGGATGGATGTTGGCCATTTGATCTCTGGTTTCTCTGCCTTTTCTGAATCCAGTTTGAACATAAGGAATTTCATGGGTCATGTGCTGTTGTAGCCTAGCTTGAGAAGTTTGGGCATTACTTTACTAGCGTGTGAGATGAATGCAATTGTACTGTAGTTGGAACATTCTTTGGGATTGCCTTTCTTTGGGATTGGAATAACAATTGAAATTTTACAGACCTTTGTTCACTGCTGAATTTGCTGGCATATTGAGTGCAGCTCTTAATGGGCATCATCTTTAGGATTTGAAATAGCTCAACTGGAATACCATCACCTCCACTAGCTTTGTTTGCAGTGATGCTTCCTAAGGCCTACTTGACTTTGTATTTTAGGATGTCTGGCTCTAGGTTAGTGACCACACCTTTGTCGTTATCTGGATCATGAAGATCTTTTCTGTATAGTTCTGTGTATTCTTGCCTCCTCTTAATATTTTCTACTTATGTTATGTCAATACCATTTTTGTCCTTTATAGTGCCCATCATTGAATGAAATGTCCTTGGTATCTTTAATTTTTTGAAGAGATCTCCAGTCTTTCCCATTCTATTGTTTTCCTCTATTTCTTTGCACTGATCACTGAGGAAGGCTTTCTTTTTTCTCCTTGCTATTCTTTGGAACATTGCATTCAAATAGTTTTATCTTTCCTTTTCTCCTTTGCCTTTAGCATCTCTTCTTTTCTCAGCTATTTGTAAGGTCTCTTGAGGTGACCATTTTGCCTTTTTTACGTTTCACTTTATTGGGGATGATTTTGATCCCTTCCTCCTGTACAAAGTCAGGAACAACTCTCCATTGTTGTTCAGGCATTCTGTATTATCAAATCCCTTGAATCTATTTGTCTCTTCCACTCTAATTGTAAGGGATTTGATTTAGGTCATGCCTGAATGTCTAGTGGTTTTCACATCTTTCTTCAATTTAAATATGAATTTGGCAACAAGGACTTCATGATCTGAACCACAGTCAGCTCCGAGTCTTGTTTTTCCTGACTGTATAGAGCTTCTCCATCTTTGGCTGCAAAGAATATAATCTATCTGATTTTGGTATTGTCCATGTGTAGAGTTTTCACTTGTGTTATTGGAAGAGGGTGTTTATGACCACTATGTTCTCTTGGTAAAACTCTGTTACCCTTTGCCCTGCTTCATTTTGTACTCTTAACGCCAAACTTGCTGTTAGTCCAGATATCTCGACCTCCCACTTTTGCATTCCATTCCAATATAATGAAAAGGACATCTTTTTGCTTGTTAGTTCTAGAAGTCCTTGTGCATCTTCAGAAAACCATTCCGCTTCAGCTTCTTCAGCATTAATGTTCAGGGCATAAACCTGGATTACTGTGCTTGTCAATGGTTTGGCTTGAAAATAAACAGCAATCGTTCTGTAATTTTTGAGATTGCATGCAAGCACTGCATTTCAGACTGTTTTGTTGACTATCATGGCTACTCCAATTCTTCTTAGGGATTCTTGCTCACAGTAGTAGATATTTTGTCATCTGAGTCAAATTCACCCATTCAAGTCCATTTTAGTTTGCTGATTTTTAAAATGCCAATGTTCACGCTTGCTATCTCCAGTTTGACCACTTCCAATTTGCCTTGATTCATGGACCTAACATTCCAGATCCCTATGCAATAGTGCTCTTTACAGCATCACACTTTGCTTCCATCACCAGTCACACCCACAATTGGATTTTGTTTTTGCTTTTTCATCTCTTCATTCTTTCTGGAATTATTTCTCCACTAATCTCCTGCCTATTGGGCACCTCCACACCTGAGGAGTTCATCTTTCAGTGTCCTATCTTTTTTCCTTTTCATACTGTTCATGGGGTTCTCAAGGCAAGAATCCTGAAGTGGTTTGGCATTCCCTTCTCCAGTGGCCCACGTTTTTTCAGAATCGTCTGCCATGACCCCTCCAACTTGAAGGCCCTCTATGGCATGGCTCAGAGTTTCATGGAATTCTACAAGGCTGTTGTCCATGTGACAGATTGGTTAGTTTTCTGTGATTGTGGTTTTCATTCTGTCTGCCCTCTGATGGATGAGGATAAGAGGCTTATGGAAGCTTCCTGATGAGAGAGACTGACTGAGGGTGAAATTGGGTCTTGGTCTGATGGAAGGGGCCATGCTCAGTAAACCTTTAGTTCAATTTTCTGTTGATGGATGGGGTCATGTTCCCTCCCTGTTTTTTGACCTGTGGCCAAACAATGGTGGAGATAAGGAAGATACTGGTGACCTCCTTCAAAAGGTCTTATGCATGCACTGCTGGACTGCATGCCCCCAAACCTGCAGCAGGCCACTGCTAAACCATGCCTCTGCTGAAGACTCCTTGACATGGATGGGCAAGTCTGGGTCATTGCTTCTTTTTCTTGGTTTCTTTTGGGAACAGGGTTTTGTTTGTGCCCCCTAAGAAACAGTTTCTGCAGTCCTGTGTAGGTTCTGGTGGCTCTGTGGTGGGGTTAATTGCAACCTCCTCCAAGAGGGCTTATGCAGTACCCAGGTCTACTGCACCTAGAGCCCCTGCCTCTGTAGCAGTGCACTGCTCACCCATACTTCTGCAGGAGATACTCAGACACAATTCTGTCTTAGTCTCTGTGGGGTCTGTGGGTCCTGGTGCACACAAGAACTTAGTGTGCACATTTAGTGTAGTATTTATAGACTAATTCAGTATTGTGAAAATTGTATCTTGCTAGTCTGCTATTTTTTGGGCCTTTTCTTAAAGAGATCAACTGCTTAATGAGATTTTTTTTCTTTCTGAACTTGTATTATTTCTGGGTTGCTATCTCAGTGGCCCATTCAGGGTACATAGAAGGCAGAATGAAAACCCCAGGGTCTCTCTTCAGTGTAACTCTTTGAATCCCAAGGTCCCTAAGCAGATTGACTTACTACCTGTTTCAGTCTACTGTGTTTGTTTTTATAATATGTTAAGACTTTTATTTGGCAGAAGGAATACTTAGCAGATACTATAAGCACAAATGATGTTTGTTCAAGCTGGTTTTAGAAAAGGCAGAGGAACCAGAGAACAAATTGCCAGCATTTGCTGGATCATGGAAAAAGCAAGAGAGTTCCAGAAAAACATCTATTTCTGCTTTATTGACTATGCCAAAGCCTTTGACTGTTAGATCACAATAAACTGTGGAAAATTCTGAAAGAGATGGGAATACCAGAACACCTGATCTGCCTCTTGAGAAATTTGTATGCAGGTCAGGAAGCAACAGTTAGAACTGGACATGGAACAACAGACTGGTTCCAAATAGGAAAAGGAGTTCGTCAAGGACATATATTGTCACCCTGTTTATTTAACTTATATGCAGAGTACATCATGAGAAACGCTGGACTGGAAGAAACACAAGTTGGGATCAAGATTGCTGGGAGAAATATCAATCACCTCGGATATGCAGATGATACCACCCTTAGGGCAGAAAGTGAAGAGGAACTAAAAAGCCTCTTGATGAAAGTGAAAGTGGAGAGTGAAAAAGTTGGCTTAAAGCTCAACATTCAGAAAATGAAGATCATGGCATCTGGTCCCATCACTACATGGGAAATAGATGGGGAAACAGTGGAAACTGTGTCAGACTTTATTTTTCTAGGCTCCAAAATCACTGCAGATGGTGACTGCAGCCATGAAATGAAAAGACGCTTACTCCTTGGAAGGAAAGTTATGACCAACCTAGATAGCATATTCAAAAGCAGAGACATTACTTTGTCGGATCTTTCCTGTGGTCATGTATGAATGTGAGAGCTGGACTGTGAAGAAGGCTGAGCGCCGAAGAATTGAGGCTTTTGAACTGTGGTGTTGGAGAGGACTCTTGAGAGTCCCTTGGACTGCAAGGAGATCCAACCAGTCCATTCTGAAGATCAGCCCTGGGATTTCTTTGGAAGGAATGATGCTAAAGCTGAAACTCCAATATTTTGGCCACCTCATGCAAAGAGTTGACTCATTGGAGAAGACTTTGATGCTGGGAGGGATTGGGGGCAGGAGGAGAAGGGGACGACAGAGGATGAGATGGCTGGATGGCATCACTGACTCGATGGATGTGAGTCTGGGTGACCTCCGGGAGTTGGTGATGGACAAGGAAGCCTGGCGTGCTGTGATTCATGGGGTTGCAAAGAGTCGGACACGACTGAGCGACTGATCTGATCTGATCTGATAAGCACAAATATTTTTACCTCATTTTGTCCAGAAATGAAAGCCAAAATTTCCTTTCACAGACACTGCCACATGTTGTAGAAAAGGATAAAATTTTTTTTCTTAGCTATCCATCTTCCTTGCGTATACTCTGAAAGAAAACATGTTTGAACATCAGGACACTGCAAAGCAGACATATTTGTTAAAGTACTATATGTGCTCCCTTGGTGGTAAAATAAGGTATTAAAATGTGTATTTCTGATTGTGATTAAAATTCCTTCTATAAATCATTTCTGTCATCAGAAATCTTAAGTTTTTGTATGACATATTTGGATGCATTTTTATTTTATTTGTTTAAAACTGTAGGAGTTGTCTTTTAATAAATCAAACCCCATTGATTTTTTAGAGTCTCAAGGAAAATGTGGGCCTCCTCCACTAATAGACAATGGAGACATTACTTCACTCCTGCAATCAGTATATCCTCCAGAATCGATTGTTGAGTACCGGTGTCAGGCCTACTATGAACTTCGGGGAAACAGACAGGTAGTATGTCGGAATGGAGAGTGGTCACAAGCACCAAAATGCTTAGGTAAATGCTTTAAACTTCTCTTGGATCCTGGGATAATCCTTGTACACAGCATAATGTTTAACAGTTTATAATAGAGTTTTTATGAATTAAATAACAACCAGTTAATGCTTGCACACCAGGGATTAATTTTTGTATATAGAAATAAAGTTAGAAAATTTCATATTCAAGCAACAATGGCTCCTTTATGAAAGCTATTCATATGATAACTGACACTATGAATCTTATAACATTTAATGATTACACTAAACAAAGTATCTCATTCTTATAACATTAAACATTAATTTTTAAAATATGATGAAACTTACATTATACATTTTCAGTGTATTGGTTGGAAGAGGTTTGAGGAAGATTTTTGCCAAAGTTCTTGAAACCCTGAAATTCTGTTGAAAGTATTTGCATATTATACAAAAAATTTTTGTTTATTTTCTTTAATTTTAGAGGCATGTGTAATTTCAGAAGAAACAATGAGAAAACATCACATACAGTTAAGATGGAAACACGATAAAAAACTTTACTCTAAAACAGAGGATACTATTGAATTCATGTGTCAACGTGGTTATTATCCAGAGACACCAGAATATACATTTCGAACAACTTGTAAGGAAGGAAAGGTGGAGTATCCCAGCTGTCGCTAAAACATTGACTAAATGCCATTGTAAAATTGAAATATGTACATGTATTCAGATTTTTCCTTATTAATTCAATTGTTTCTTTTATCAAGTATTTTTTAACTCATCTTGAATCATAAACCAGATTTGTGTTAAATATAATGGGGACAATGTAATTGAGAGATGGGTCCAATGAATCACTTCTTAAAAGTATCTCATTAAACTTGTCAAATCAAAATGTTATGTGTCCTGTTCATGAAACATTTACAGTAAGAAATTAGATTCAATCACTTCCATGCCACCTTCCATCCATCAGTTTCCTAACTTTCTTAAAGCTTTCTCCATTACTTCTGAGGGTTTTTGAAACTCTGTTTTAGAAGACATGGGAAAAAAGTATGGAAAGAAATGGAAAACATTCAAAATAATGATAATATCACTTATCAAACATATAAAAGCAAACTATGTCATACTTATGTCAGGAATTAAATATAAGTATTTTATCTTACTTTTGCTCATCTATCAATAGATGAATAAATCATGAATGATGAGATACATAATTTTTTCAGTTCAGTTCAGTCACACAGTCATGTCCGACACTTTGCGACCCCATGCACTGCAGCACTCCAGGCCTCCTTGTCCATCAGCAACTCCTGGAGCTTACTCAAACTCATATTCATTGAGTCAGTGATGCCATCAAACCATCTCATCATCTCTCATCCCCTTCTCATCTTTCCAATCTTCCCCTGTGTCAGGGTATTTTCAAAGGAGTCAGCTCTTCACATGAGGTGGCCAATATATTGGAGTTTCAGCTTCAGCATCAGTCCTCCCAATGAACATTCAGGACTGATTTCTATTAGGCTGGACTGGTTGGAACTCATAATATTTTACAAGATGCTTATCAAAGTACACATAACTCAAATAAAGAACAATGAGAATCACATTGCATAACTACTATAACATGGAATATAAGTGATTAAAAAATTCAACATTAAATATACACACACATGTAAAGACATTCTGCTTTAAACACTGAATAACTTTTTATAGAAAAATATTGGCAAGAAATGTAAGAAACTAGTATAGCTAGAGTTGAATTCACAGATAATAGATGTAAAATGTGTTTCACTTCTTTCTACTTACATGTATTCTTGAATTTTTCTGTCTTTGGTGTATATCAACTTTTAACCTCAAAATATTTTCTAAAAGAAATATCCAAAGTGACACAACAGGAGCTTTAGAGATTAGTTTGGTAATAAACTCCAGGTCTAGTAAAATTTTCCTCATTTTGCTGGTACAGAGCATTTTAGAAAATCCACCACCAGTCTGAAAGGTGATTTTTATGTTCATACATTTTAAACAGCATATTAAGTTTAAATCAGTTAACTATAAACATTTTAAATTTCTAAATATCATAAAAATTTTATTATTAAAATAGATTTAAATAATCCAGCTACAATATTTAAGGTGATATCTTATTACTTTGTACTGCATCAAGTCAAGTGACCTTCTTAGTCTAAGAAGCATGGCCATCACCATTGGTGCTAATTGACTTAAATCTGAATTTATGGTAACAGCTGGTTTTCTCACCCTTAAATGAAACTGTTACAGTTGATAAGTTATCTTTGCTGTAAATGTTAGCATTTTTGTAGATATTATTTCTCCAAAATTTTCAACTAATGATTGTAGAATCTATTTATGACCAAGGCTGCAAACAGTTATTTCACTGTTGTCTATAAAATGGTGATTTTTAAAGATCAGTTCTATCATTTTTCTGCATTTATTGTCATTCTGTGTAAAGATGAGTGTTAATTTACAGACTCTGTTCATAATCAACTTTGACCTAAAAGTTTTAGCAAATCTTTAAAATAATTTGTTTTTAAATAATTTGTAGTTGACATATAGTTGATTTACAAGCTTCAGGTGTATAGCACAGAGATCCATAATTTTTAAGTATTATACTGTATTTAGAGTTATTGTAAAATATTGGTTATGCTTCCTGTGTTGTATGGTATGTCCTTGGAGATTCTTTATTTTATACATAATACCTCTTAATCAAATATGCCTATTGTTCCTCCTTGCTTCCTTCTCCCCACTGGAAACCACTTGCTTGTTTTCTGTATCTGTGAGTCTGTTGCTGTTTTGTTATATTCATTCATTTTTAAAATTTTTTAAAAATATAAATTTATTTATTTTAATTGGAGGCTAATTACTTTACAATATTGTATTGGTTTTGCCATACAGCAAGATGAATCTGCCACGGGTGTACACATGTTCCCCATCCTGAACCCCTTACCCACCTCCCTCCCTGTACCATCCCTCTGGGTCATCCCAGTGCACCAGCCCCAAGCATCCTATATCCTGCATTGAACCTGGACTGGTGATATGTTTCTTATATGATATTATACATGTTTCAGTGCCATTCTCCCAAATCATCCCACCCTCTCCCTCTCCCACAGAGTCCAAAAGACTATTCTATACATCTGTGTCTCTTTTGCTGTCTCACATACAGGGTTATCGTTACCATCTTTCTCAATTCCATATACACGCATTAGTATACCGTATTGGTGTTTTTCTTTCTGGCTTACTCAGTCTGTATAATCAGCTCCAGTTTCATCTACCTCATTAGAACTGATTCAAATGTATTCTTTTTAATGGCTGAGTAGTACTCCATTTTGTATATGTACCACAGCTTTCTTATCCATTCTTCTGCTGATGGGCATCTAGGTTGCTTTCATGTCCTGGCTATTATAAACAGTGCTGTGATGAACATTGGGGTACACATGTCTCTTTCAATTAAATTTTTTTTTAATTCCACATATAAGTGATATCATATGGAACTTGTATTTCTCTGTATGACAAATTTCACAAAGAATAATACCTTCCAAGTGCAATCATGTTGTATAAAATGGTAAAAATTCATTCTTTTTTATAGTTACTTAGAGCCTCTTGTATAAATACATGTGTGTGTATACATACGTATACACACATAATTAGTGGTTTTGGTTAAATCAACTATAAAGATAAGAAAAGCATCATATATGTGTGTGTGTGTGTGTGTGTGTGTGTGTGTGTATACATAATTAGTGGCTTTGGTTAAATCTACTATAAAGATAAGAAAAGCATATTGTCTTTTATCAGTGTAGTCCTGGTTATTGAAAGTAAGCTAGGGAATATATTTAAATTTTATTCATATTCATCCAAATTTATATGCTTACGCTGAGTAAAGAGTATTAGTTTCCAAGCTGTGATGGCCTTTGACTAAGCATACTTGAAGATTTTGATTTTAAAGAAGTTGAGAAAGAGCTGTGAAGTCTAGCTTATTTTGCATGAATCTGGTTGGCAGGTATGGTAGGTAAAACAGTGGAATTGTTTTACAATTGTCCCAGTATTTCAGAAGGCCAGTTATAAATAAAATTTGATACAATTTTTTTAGTCTTTTTAAAATTGTACTAAGATATCTAATATTTGTGGAAAACACAGAGCGAAAAAAATATATATCTATAAATATGTACCTGTAGGAATGAAGTTAAATGAAAACATCATCACTTGAGGTACTAGAGAATAGACTATGATCTGGCACCTTAGATAAGTACTAGATAGGAGAATCTAGACACATTTTGTAAGTCTACAATGTGAAACACCAGAGGAAAAAGGATTACATACAAGATGCAAGTCTGGAAAAAATAATGAATAGTGAGTCTAAGGAAGTAACCTGGACAGTAAGAACACAAATTATTTTTTCAGTTTCAGTGAAACGTTACGATTTTCTAAGCTAAAAATGAAATGAGTATGTATTATGCATGGATCATTACATGCAAATAGGAGAATCGTGAATAAATTTCAGACTCTTTTTTTTTATTTTAAAAACAAATTTTATTGGAGCATAAGGCAATAGCACCCCACTCCAGGACTCTTGCCTGGAAAATTCCACGGACGGAGGAGCCTGGTAGGCTGCAGTCCATGGGGTCGCTAAGAGTCGGACACGACTGAGCGACTACACTTTCTCTTTTCACTTTCATGCATTGGAGAATGAAATGGCAACCCACTCCAGTGTTCTTGCCTGGACAATCCCAGGGATGGGGAAGCCCGGTGGGCTGCCATCTATGGGGTTGCAGAGAGTCGGACACGACTGAAGTGACTTAGCATAGCATAGTTCATTTATATGTGTAGTATTAGATGCATTGCAAAGTGACTCAGTTAAAGATCAAATCAGGTCAGTGGCTTAATCATGTCTGACTCTTTGCGACCCCATGAATCGCAGCACGCCAGTCCTCCCTGTCCATCACCAACTCCCGGAGTTCACTCAGACTCACGTCCATCGAGTCAGTGATGCCATCCAGACATCTCATCCTCTGTAGTCCCCTTCTCCTCTTGTCCCCAATCCCTCCCAGCATCAGAGTCTTTTCCAGTGAGTCAACTCTTGGCATGAGGTGGACAAAGTGCTGGAGTTTCAGCTTCAGCATCAGTCCTTCCAATGAACACGCAGGACTGATCTCTTTTAGAATGGACTGGTTGGATCTCCTTGCAGTCCAAGGGATTCTCAAGAGTCTTCTCCAACACCACAGTTCAAAAGCATCAATTCTTCGGCACTCAGCCTTCTTCACAGTCCAGCTCTCACATCCATACGTGACCACAAGAAAAACCATAGCCTTGACTAGACGAACTTTTGTTGGCAAAGTATCGTCTCTGCTTTTGAATATGCTATCTAGGTTGGTCATAACTTTCCTTCCAAGGAGTAAGCGTCTTTTAATTTCATGGCTGCAGTCACCATCTACAGTGATTTTAGAGCCCAGAAAAATAAAGTCTGATACTGTTTCCACTGTTTTCCCATCTATTTCCCTTGAAGTGATGGGACCGGATGCCATGATCTTCGTTTTCTGAATGTTGAGCTTTAAGTCAACTTTTTTACTCTCCACTTTCATCAAGAGGCTTTTTAGTTCCTCTTCAATTTCTGCCATAAGGGTGATGTGATCTGCATATCTGAGGTTACTGATATTTCTCCCAGGAATCTTGATTCCAGCTTGTGTTTCTTCCAGCCCAGCGTTTCTCATGATGTAGTCTGCATATAAGTTAAATAAACAGGGTGACAATATACAGCCTTGATGAACTCCTTTTCCTATTTGGAATGTCTGTTGTTCCATGTCCAGTTCTAACTGTTGCTTCCTGCTATGCTAAGCTAAGTCACTTCAGTTGTGTCCGACTCTGTGCAACCCCATGGACAGCAGCCCACCAGGCTCTGCCGCCCCTGGTATTCTCCAGGCAAGAACACTGGAGTGGGCTGCCATTTCCTTCTCATTTGCTTCCTGACCTATATACAAATTTTTAAGAGGCAGATCAGGTGGTCTGGTATTCCCATCTCTTTCAGAATTTCCCAGTTTATTGTGAGCCACACAGTCAAAGGCTTTGACACAGTCAATAAAGCAGAAATAGATGCTTTTCTGGAACTCTCTTGCTTTTTCCCTGATCCAGCGGATGTTAGCAATTTCATCTCTGGTTCCTCTTCGTTTTCAAAAACCAGCTTGAACATCAGGAAGTTCATGGTTCACATATTGCTGAAGCCTGGTGTGGAGAATTTTGAGCATTACTTTACTAGCATGTGAGATGAGTGCAATTGTGCTGTAGTTTGAGCATTCTTTGGCATTGCTTTTCTTTGGGGTTGGAATGAAAACTGGCCTTTTCCAGTCCTGTGACCACTGCTGAGTTTTCCAAACTTGTTGGCATATTGAGTGCAGCACTTCCACAGCATCATCTTCCAGGATTGGAATAGCTCAACTGGAATTCTATCACCTCCACTAGCTTTGTTCATAGTGATGCTTTCTAAGGCCCCCTTGACTTCACATTCCAGGATGTCTGGCTCTAGTTCAGTGATCACGCCATTGTGATTATCTGGGTCGTGAAGACCTTTGTGTACAGTTCTTCTATGTATTCTTGCAATCTCTTCTTAATATCTGCTCTGTTAGGTCTATACAATTTCTATCCTTTATCAAGCCCTTCTTTGCATGAAATGTTCCTTTGGTATCTCTGATTTTCTTTCTTTAATTTTATTTTATTGAACTTTACAATATTGTATTGGTTTTGCCATATATACAAATGAATCTGCCACAGGTATCTCTGATCTTCTTGAAGAGATCCCTAGTCTTTCCCATTCTGTTGTTTTCCTCTATTTCTTTGCATTGATCGCTGAAGAAGGCTTTCTTATATCTTTTTGCTATCTTTGGAACTCTGCATTCAGATGTTTATATCTTTCCTTTTCTCCTTTGCTTTTCGCTTCTCTTCTTTTCACAGCTATTTGTAAGGCCTCCCCAGACAGCCATTTTGCTTTTTGCATTTCTTTTCCATGGCGATGGTCTTGATCCTTGTCTCCTGTACAATGTCACGAACCTCATTCCATAGTTCATCAGGCACTCTGTCCATCAGATCTAGGCCCTTAAATCTATTTCTCACTTCCACTCTATAAGGGATTTGATTTAGGTCATACCTGAATGGTCTAGTGGTTTGTCCTACTTTCTTCAATTTAAGTCTGAATTTGGCAATAAGGAGTTCATAGTCTGAGCCACAGTCAGCTCCTGGTCTTGTTTTTGCTGATTGCATAGAGCTTCTCCACCTTTAGCTGCAAAGAATATAATCAATCTGATTTTGGTGTTGACCATCTGGTGATGTCCATGTATAGAGTCTTCTCTTGTGTTACTGGAAGAGGGTGTTTGTTATGACCAGTGCATTTTCTTGGCAAAACTCTATTAGTTTTTGCCCTGCTTCATTCCGTATTCCAAAGCCAAATTTGCCTGTTATTCCAGGTGTTTCTTGACTTCCTACTTTTGCATTCCATTCCCCTATAATGAAAAGGACATCTTTTTTGGATGTTAAAGATATACACTTTTTTTTTTTAGAACCATCATTTTGGCCTCCATGACTGTAGTTTTGCCTTTTCTGCAAAGAAGAGCCACAACCTGGGAATAATCTAAATGTCACTCAACTGGTGGGTGGATAGACCTTTGATCTTATCAGCCAACTCTTAGCCGTATGTTTCACTACTAGAGGTAAAATTACTGAGACTTATTCCTCAGTTTCCAATATTAGTATATCATCATTTGAAATCTTCAAATGTATAATCTTCAAATATACATTTGAAATCTTCATTAAGTACAAATCTAACCGATTCATGGCCTGAATTCAGGCAACACGCGTCAGAACAGTAAATATATCAATATGCATAAAGAGAATTGCAGTTAACTCTTTCTTGAAGAGCTATTAACTTTGGAAAGAAGATGGAGTGTGTCCTCCAGAATCTGCATTTTGAGATCAAACCTAATGTGATAGAATTGAAGTAGACCTTTGGATGGTGAATAGGATTAGAGGAGGTCCTTGGTGTGGAGCCCTTATGCATGGGATTGGGGCCCCTGGAACACTAACAATACCACTTGCTTCCTTTTGCTTCAATTTGTTCTTTATTCCATGCTCTCTCTGAGAATCAGTAGAATATACTTTACTTCTTTGTAGCTTCTGGGAGTGGCCTTTAGTCCTTGATGGTTTTTGGCTTGCAGCTGCATTAGTCTAACTGCTGCTTCTCTGGCCACAAAATATTTTCTCTGTGTGTCTTTGTCTTTCCTTGTATTTTTTTTTTTCTTAAAAGACATCAGTGATATTTTATTGAAGCCCACCAAAATGGTTGCATCTTAACTTAATTACATCTGTTAGATAAATAATTCTAAATAAAGAAGACTTTTAGGTGGCTGTAAGGATTCTAAAAATTCTTTTGAGGACACTGTTTGACACATAACAGTGCACATTGCAGCCTCTCAGCTTCCTGTGTTTCCCAAGTGTCAAATATATTCACCCAATCCCAGCATCTCCCAAGGTTTTCACGCTTTTCAGCATCAACTCTTAAGTTCCAAATTTTACTTAAATGTCTTCTAAATAAGTGATGGATCAGGCTGTTTTTGATGCATTCCTGGGCAAAATTCCTATTCATGTGTGCCCCTATGAACCAGAAAAGAAGCAATATGCTTTCAAAGTGCAGTGTTAATACATACATAGCATAGACATTACCATTCACAAATGGAGACAGAGAAGTCTTAAACTCAAAACCCGTGAGGAGAAATCTCATTAGATCCCAATAGAGGGAACACTTCTCTATAAAAAAAAAAAAATGCCCATGGGGGAAAGCCCCAAATTTTCAACCAACCAGAGAGGCTAGCCTACTTTCTTAGCTGGGAGAGGCCCTGTTATCCCATGCCTCTTTGAGCAAGGTCTATCTTTTGAGGCATTCTCCTTTATGTGTTTGATGCCTGTCTCTTTCAGTCCGGGCTGAATGCATTTCTGCTAGTATATAGTTCTCAAAAACCTTGTCAGTCTCTTGTGCTTTAATACATAGAAGTTTTCAGCTGTATGGATATATCACAGATTGTCTCTGGATAACAGCATCTCTATTTCTCGCTAAGTCGCTTCAGTCATGTCCGACTCTCTGCGACCCCAGGGATTGTAGCCTGACCGGGTCCTCTGTATATGGGAGTCTCTAGGCAACAATACTGGAGTGGGTTGTGATTTCCTTCCCCAGGGCATTTTCCCAATTCAGGAAACAAACACCCATCTTTTAAGTCTCCTGATTGTCATGCATGTTCCTTACCACTGGCTCCACCTGGCATGCTGCAGTCCATGGGGACGCAATGAGTCAGGCACACCTGAGTGAGTGAACTGAGCGCCATCTGGGCTGAGATGATTGGATTTCGAGTCACCTTAAAAGACACTTGCTCCTTGAAAACAAGCTATTTAATTTCACATCAAGTTAAAAGATACTTGTTCCTTGGAAGAAAAATAACAAACCTAGACAGCATATTAAAAAGCAGGGACATGACTTTGCTGACAAAATTCTGTATGGTCAACGCTATGTTTTTTCCCAGTGGCATGTGCAGATGTGAGAGGTGGGCAATAAAAAAGGCTGAGTGCTGACAAATGGATGCCTTTGAACAGTTTGCTGGAGAAGACTCTTGAGAGTCCCTTGGCCGGCCAGTAGATCAAACCAGTCAATCCTAAAAGAAATCAACGCCGAATATTCATTGGAAGTACTGATGTTGAAGTTCAAGTTCCAATGTTTTGGCCACCTGATGTAAAGAACTGACTCGTTAGAAAAGACCCTGATGTTGGGAAAGATTGAAGGCAGGAGGAGAAGTGGATGAGAGAGGACGAGATGGTTGGATGGCATCTCTGACTCAGCGGGCACGAGTTTGAGCAAACTCTGGAAAATAGTGAAGGACAGGGAAACCTGGCATGCTACAGTCCATGGGGTCACAAAGAGTCTGACATGACGGAGCAACTGAATAACAACAAGTCACATGCCTAAACTTTTAAGCAAAGAATGGTTTCTCCTCACTACTGACTTGGTAATGAGTACACTCTGGGGTAGGCTGGGAAATTTCAAATTATCCCCTACTGACTCCTTAATGGCTGATGATTCATTCTTCAACTTACAAATTATCCCATATATTTTACTGCAAGAAGCAATAAGAAATTAGATGAATCTTCCACAATTAGCTTG
Source organism: Tragelaphus strepsiceros (assembly GCA_006410795.1). Classification (NCBI taxonomy): domain Eukaryota; kingdom Metazoa; phylum Chordata; class Mammalia; order Artiodactyla; family Bovidae; genus Tragelaphus; species Tragelaphus strepsiceros. Next base: position 16,858 of record SJYU01007299.1, on the reverse strand, counting down.
GCATCTCCTGAACTAAATATCCAGGTTCATCTTGGATATTTTGTATGGTGGTTAATTTTGTATCAACTTGGCCAGGTTATAGTATTCAGATGCTTGGTCAAATCAGTGTGTCTGTTTCACTGAAGGCATCTTAAAGATATGATTAAAATTTAATCACAGACTTTGAATAAAGTAAATTACCTTTCATAACTTCATCCATTCTGTTGAAAGTTTTAAAAGAAAACACTGAACTCCTTCCAAGAAATAGGAACTCTGCTTCTCAAAACTTCCAAAGCAAAAAAACTACAACACACAACCTACCTGGATTTTCAAGGCTGCCACCTACCCTGCAGGTTTCAGGTCTACCAGTCTTCACAATCACATGAGCCAGTTCCTTAAAACAAACCTAAATCTGTGTGTGTGTGTGTGTGTGTGTGTGTGTGTGTTGGAGAGTTTTGAAACTCTGTTTTCTTCTCAAATTTGCTGTGAACCTAAAACTGCTTTGAAACAAGAGTTCATTTTCTAATGAAGTAATTTGTAGAATTATATGTGTGATTTCCTAATACATTCTCCACTATATTCTTCTTTATTTTAGTGTTAAGTTCAGTTCAGTCGCTGTCGTGTCTGACTCTTTGCGACCCCATGAATTGCAGCACGCCAGGCCTCCCTGCCCATCACCAACTCCCGGAGTTCACTGAGACTCATGTCCATCGAGTCAGTGATGCCATCCAGCCATCTCATCCTCTGTCGTCCCCTTCTCCTCCTGCCCTCAATCCCTCCCAGCATCAGAGTCTTTTCCAATGAGTCAACTCTTCACGTGAGGTGGCCAAGTACTGGAGTTTCAGCTTCAGCATCATTCCTTCCAAAGAAATCCTAGGGCTGATCTCCTTCAGAATGGACTGTGGATCTCTCTGCAGTCCAAGGGACTCTCAAGAACACCATAGTTCAAAAGCATCAGTTCTTCATCGCTCAGCTTTCTTCATAGTCCAACTCTCACATCCATACATGACCACTGGAAAAACCATAGCCTTGACTAGGTGAACCTTTGTCGGCAAAGTAATGTCTCTGCTTTTGAATATGCTATCTAGGTTGGTCATAACTTTTCTTCCAAGGAGTAAGCATCTTTTAATTTCATGGCTGCAGTCACCATCTGCAGCAATTTTGGAGCTCCCCCAAAATAAAGTTTGACACTGTTTCCACTGTTTCCCTATCTTCACGACCCAGATAATCATGATGGTGTGATCACTGACCTAGAGCCAGACATCCTGGAATGTGAAGTCAAGTGGGCCTTAGAAAGCATCACTATGAACAAACCTAGAGGAGGTGATGGAATTCCAGTTGAGCTATTCCAAATCCTAAAAGATGATGCTGTGAAAGTGCTGCACTCAATATGCCAGTTAATTTGGAAAACTCAGCAGTGGCCACAGGATTGGAAAAAATCAGTTTTTATTCCAATCCCAAAGAAAGGCAATGCCAAAGAATGCTCAAACTACCACTCAATTGCACTCATCTCACATGCAAAGAAGGTAATGCTCAAAAATCTCCAAGCCAGGCTTCAGCAATATGTGAACCGTGAACTTCCTGGTGTTCAAGCTGGTTTTAGAAAAGGCAGAAGAACCAGAGATCAAATTACCAACATGTGCTGGATCATGGAAAAAGCAAGAGATTTCCAGAAATGCATCTATTTCTGTTTTATTGACTATGCCAAAGCCTTTGACTGTGTGGATCACAATCAACTGTGGAAAATTCTGAAAGAGATGGAAATACCAGACCACTTTATCTGCCTCTTGAGAAATCTGTATGCCAGTCAGGAAGCAACAGTTAGAACTGGCCATGGAACAACAGACTGGTTCCAAATAGTAAAAGGAGTTCCTCAAGGCTGTATATTGTCATCCTGCTCATTTAACTTCTATGCAGAGTACATCATGAGAAATGCTGGGCTGAAAGAAGCACAAGCTAGAATCAAGATTGCCGGGAGAAATATCAATAACCTCAGATATGCAGATGACACCACCCTTATGGCAGAAAGTGAAGAAGAACTAAAAAACCTCTTGATGAGGGCGAAAGAGGAGAGTGAAAAAGTTGGCTTAATCTCAACATTTTAGTGTTAAGAAATCACAATAAATATCTGGAGATATGACTTCCTAGTAAGGATTAAGTTCTAGTTTACCTTGAAGTTTGTATCCCCTGGAATGTGTTAGTGGTAAGATTATAGCGTAAGAAGATATCAAATTAAGAAAAACTAAGTTTTAGTAACAACTGAATACTTATCATATACTACATTTCAAGATATTGTATAATTAATATGTGCGATCTTCACAAAGGTCCTTAATACTGGGTATAGTAGTGGTTTAATTGCTAAGTCATGTCTGACTCTTACAACTCTATGGACTGTACAATGCCAAGTCCCTCTGTCCATGGGATTTACCAGTAAAGAATACTGGAATGGGTTCCCATTTCCTTCTCCAGGAGATCTTCCCAAGCCAGGAACTGAACCCAGTTCTCCAGCATTGCGTGTGGATTCTTTCCTAAGTAAGTTATGAGGGAAGACCATAGAAAGGGAAGCTAATATGTGGAATATATGATTGTAGATATTTCACAGATGAGATGAAAGCCACACAGCTCATAGTATATTGCCAAAGACCTCACATCTATCCCATTGTTATGCCCAAACTTAAATTCTTATCAGTCTGTCTCTAAATACTGTGCCATTAACAAAAATGCTATATGAGTTCTTAAATGCACAGGAAATTTTGTATTGAATTCTAAACATTATTATATAATACAGCAATACATGAAAAGAAGCAGAAAAAGATGGCTGCGGAGTAAGATGTGGAGATCACCAGCTTCCCCACAAATACACCAAAAACTCATCAAGATATTGAACAACTCTTACAAAGTAGCCTCTAGGAGAGAGCAGAAGACCCCAGGCCTCCAGCAGGGTAAAATAAACTGACTGGAAAGAGGTAGGAGGAAAGATAAAACATTAAAAGTGAAAAGAAGAGATGGAGGATTTCAGGATGGGAGATTGTGCCTGAGATTGAACCACTGAGGTGGGAGCATTGAGTCCAATATAAGAGACTGTTAGAGAATGCCAATCACTCCCCCTCCCCCACAGAAATATCTACAATTACTGAGAAAATCCATGAAGGCCTAGAATTGTACACAGAGCCTGGTATCACCGAGCTGCCGATGGCATATACACTGCAGGACAGCTTACCCATTCAACTGACAAGACAAAAGCACAATAACAGTCATCAGCAGACAAGATTCTGATAGACACTCCAAAATATACCACCTCACACAGCCTTGCCCCTCTGGAAAAACAAAACACCAAAACTCACCTCCTCCACTACAACAGAGGCTCATGTCACCTCTAACAAGAAATCAACACAAACCACTGAAACAACCTTTCCCACTGAGAGAAAAAACCAAAGGAAGAAGGGTTACATCCCCAAAGACTGGGAAAGGAGACTTCAAATGCAGTAAGTTAGGAAAAAAAAAAAAAGAATGAAAGAAAGAAAGAAAAGACACAGAAATATAGGACAAATGAAGAAACAAGGTAGAAACTCAGAAGACCAAATAAACAAGGAGGAAATAAGCAAACTACCTGAAAAATAATTCAGAATAATGACAGTAAAGATGTTCCAAAGCCCCAAAAATAGGTGTAGAATATGCAAGAAACAATTAACACAGTTAATATAATTACCAAGGACATAGAAGACATAAAGAATAAATAATGAAGAGAGATGAACAACACATTACTGAAATTTAAAATATTCTAGAAGGAAGCAATAGTAGAATAACTGAGGCAGAAGAACAGATAAGTGAGCTAGAAGACAGAATGGCAGAAATAACTGCTGAAGAGAAAAATAAAGGAAAAAGAATGAGAAGAAACTTATGACAGTATTAAACTCACGATTGTTTGAGTTATAGGGGCCTCAGAAGAAGAACAGAAAAAGAAAGGCACTGAGAACATTTTTGAGGAGATTATAGTTGAAAACTTCCTCAACATGGGAAAGGAAAAAAGTTAATCAAGTCCAAGAAACACAGAGGCTAATACAGAATAAACCCCAGTAGAAAGATGTTGAGACACATACTAATCAAGCTAACAGATATTAAACACAAAGAGTAAAGGCACAAATTATAAAATACAATATTAAAAGCATCAAGGGAAAATAAACAAGTAACATACAATGGAAAACCCATACAAGTAACAGCAGATCTTTCTGCAAGCCAGCAGAAGGTCTGCAAGCCAGAAGGTGATGTCAGGATATATTTAAAACACTGAAAGGAAAGAAAAAAATCTACCATCAAGTCAGCTCTATCTAGTAAGGATCTCATTCAAAACTGATGGAGAAATCAAATACATTACAGAAAAGAAAAATTTAAGAGAATTTAGGACCACCTATCTAGCATTACAACAAATACTAAAGGGACTTACATAAGTTGTAAACAAAAGAGAAAGGAAAGACCTACAAAAACAATTAAGAAAATGTCAATAGAAACTTATATATCAATAATTACTTTAAATGTAAGTGAACTAAATTCTCCAACCAAAAGATATAGACTGGATGAATGGATACAAAAATAAGACTGGTATATTTGCTGCCTACAGGAGACCCATTTCAGACCTAGAGACACATACAGGTTGAAAGCAAAAGGATGGAAAGTGATACCCATGCAAATGGAAATTGAAAGAAGCCAGAGTGGTGATTCTCATTTTAGATATAATACAGTTTAAAGTAAAGAATATTGTGAGAGATAAAAAAGGACTCTGCTGCTGCTGCTGCTAAGTCGCTCCAGTTGTGTCCTACTCTGTGTGACCCCATCCACGGAAGCCCACCAGGCTCCCCCTTCCCTGGGATTCTCCAGGCAAGAACACTGGAGTGGGTGGCCATTTCCTTCTCCAATGCATGAAAGTGAAAAGTGAAAGTGAAGTCGCTCAGTCATGTCCGACTCTTAGCGACCCCATGGACTGGAGCCTACCAGGCTCCTCCATCCATGGGATTCTCCAGGCAAAAGTACTGGGGTGGGGTGCCATTGCCTTCCCCGAAAAAGGACTCTACATAATGATCAAGGGATCAACCCAAAAAGAAGACATAACAACTGTAAATATCTATGTATCCAACATAGAAGCACCTCCTTGCATGAAGCAAATACTAACAGACATAAAAATGGAGCTCAAGAATAGCACAATAATAGGTGGCTAACACTTTCTCCTTATACCAATGGACAGAGCATGAAAAACAGAAAATCAAAAGAAAATACAAACCTTAAATGAAACATTAGGTCATTTAGATTAATTGATATCTTCAGAACTTTCCATCCAAAAATGCAGAAGAATACACTTTCTTCTCAAGTGCACATGGAACATTCATTCTCCATGATAGACCACAGCTTGGGCCACAAATCATGCCTCAGTAAATTTCACAAAATTGAAATCATACCAAGCAATTTCTCTGACCACAATGCTATGAGACTAGATATTAATTACAGGGAAAGAACGGCAAAAAAATCACAAAAACAAGGATAATAAGCAATACATTTATAGAGGTTACTGAAGAGATCAGAAGGGAAATCAAAAGATTCATAGAAAGAAATGACAACAAAAACACAATGACACAAAACCTATGGGATGCAGCAAAGCAGTTCTGAGAGGGAAGTGTGTAACAATACAATCCTACTTGAAGATACAAGAAAATTATAAAATAGACAACCTAACTCTACACCTAAATCAGCTGATAAAAGAACAATAGCAACAACAACAAAAAGCCAAAAATAGTAAATGGAAATAAATTATAAGGATTAGAGCAGAAATAAATGAAAAAGAAATGAAGGGAGACGATCCTAAGATGGCAGAGGAATAGGACGGGGAGACCATTTTCTCCCCCACAAATTCACTGAAAGAACATTTGAACGCTGAGCAAATTCCACAAAACAATTTCTGAATACTGGCAGAGGACATCAGGCACCCGGAAAGGCAGCCCATTGTCTTCAAAAGGAAGTAGGAGAAAAAATAAAAGATAAAACAAGAGACAAAAGAGGTAGGGACAGAGATCAGTCCCAGGAAGGGAGTCCTAAAAAAGAGAGATGTTTCCAAACACCAGGAAAAAATGCCACTGGCGGGTCTGTAGTGAGTCTTGGAACCACAGAGGGCAACATAACCAGAAGGAAAAATTAATAATTAAACCCACAGATTACGTGCCAATTACAGCTTCCAGCAGATAAGCAGCCCAGAGGCTCGCATCTGCCACTAGCAAGCAGGGTCAGGACAGGGAGGCGCCACCTGAATTGCTTAGGGTAAGGCCTGGGCCTGAATGCCCTGAGGGCAATCTGAGGGAACTAAGGTGAGATAGCAACCCATTCTGTGGGACAACCAGAGAGAGAGAGAGAGAGAGAGAGAGAGAGAGAGAGAGGGAGAGGGAGAGAGAACTATCCTCCGAAAAGNAGAGAGAGAGAGAGAGAGAGAGAGAGAGAGAGAGAGAGGGAGAGGGAGAGAGAACTATCCTCCGAAAAGCCCTAACCTAAGACTCTGCCAGGCCAGCTCACAGAACAAAGGACTGTGCAGAGCTAGCTGACTGTGGACCAGCCCATCTCCAGCCAGAGACAGGCAGGTGTGGGCAACCAGAGCCAGAACTGGGCAATCACGGCCCCAGAGAGGCATCATCTACCAAACTGCAAGCAGGCTTTCTAGCTAACCAAGACTACTTGGGATTCTGGAGGGTCGACATCTGCAGGGAGGGCCGGAGCCAGAGATCAGCTCCCCAGAAGAGACATCCGGCACACCTGAGAAGGCATGTACATTGTGCACTCAGAAAACCCAGCGGCTGGGATGGGGGAGGGTATAAGACGCACCCTCTACCTGGGGGTGACTGCGCTCGCCAAGCACCTGGTCACCTGAGTTGCTCGGACCTGGGAAGGGCATCAAACGCATGCCCAACCAAGTCTGCACCTTTGTGGAGTACCCGAGAACCTGAACGTGAGCAACTTAGACCTGGGAAATGGATGTAACCCAGGGCCCGCCACGGATAGTTCTCGACAGAGCAACATAGAGCCTGAGAAGTGTAGAATGAAAGCACACACGCGGTGAGCAGGGGCAAACCCAGGGCGGCTGAAACCCTAGGAGCACTTCCCCCACACGCCAGTGATATTTGTTTGCAGTGTTGCTCCCTCCCAACAGCAGGACTCAACAAGTGAGCTTGAAAAGCTGACCACCATCGCCCCCTTGTGTCAGGGCAGAAATTAGATGCTGAAGAGATCAGAAACAGAAGAAACTAAAATAGAGGGAACCACTTTGGAAGTGACAGGTGCAACAGATTAAAACCCTGTAGTTAGCACCGACTAAGGGACCTATAAATCTTGAGAAGAAGTATAAGCTGGATCAAGGACTATCTGAAAATGAACTGACCCTACACTGTCCACAATAGCTCCAGAGAAATTCCTAGATATATTTTTACTATTATCATTTTTTTAATTTTTTAATTTTAAAGTCCTTTGTTACTCCTTTAATTTTAATTTGTATAACCTACTATTTATATAACCTTGCAAAAAAAGAGCATATTTTTAAAGCACATTTCATATATATATTTTATAATTTTATGACTTTGGTTTGTTTTTTTAATATCATATTTTTGAGAATCTAACCTCTACTCTAGATTTTTAATCTTTGCTTTTTGGTGTTTGTTATCAATTTTGTACCTTTAAGAACCCAATAGTCAGTACCCATTTTTACTTGGGAGCGAGATTACTGGCTTGACTTCTCTCTCCCCCTTTGGACTCTCCTTTTTCTCCACCAGGTCGCCTCTATCTCCTCCCACCCCCTTGTCTTCTCTACCCAACTCTGTGAACCTCCTTGTGTGTTCCGGGCTGTGGAGAACACTTAGGGAACTGATTCCTGGCTGAATCTGTGTCTCTCCTTTTGATTCCCCATTTTCTCCTCCTGGCCACGTCAGTCTCCTTCCTCCCTCTTGTCTTCACTGTGCAACTCCTTGAACATCTCTCAGTTGTCCAGACTGTGGAGAGCACATAGGGAAGTGATTACTGGCTAGCTTGCTCTCTTGCCTTTTGATTCCCTCTCTTCTCCTGGTCACCTCTATTTCCCTCCTCCCTATTCTCTTCTCCATGTAACTCGTGAACCTCTCTGGGTATCCCTCACTGTGGAGAAACTTGTCATCATTAATCTAGAGTATTATCATTGGTGCTGTATAGATGGAGAAGTCTTGATGCTACTGTAAGATTAAGGCTGAAACCCAGAGTCAGGAGGCTTAAGTCCAAATCCTGAGAAAACCAGAGAGCTCCTGACTCCAGGGAACATTAATCGATAAGAGCTCATCAAAAGGCTCCGTACCTACAATGAAACCAAGCACTACCCAAGAGCCAACAAGAACCAGAGCAAGACATACCATGCAAATTCTCCAACAACAAAAGAACATAGCCTTGAGCTTCAATATACAGGCTGCCCAATGTCACACCAAACCCACTGACATCTCAGAACTCGCTACTGGACACTTCATTGCACTCCAGAGAGAAGAAATCCAGCTCCACCCACCAGAATACCGACACAAGCTTCCCTAACCAGGAAACCTTGACAAGCTACCCATCCAACCGTGCTCACAGAGAGGAATCCACAAACTGCCAGAGTATGGGAAGACCACCCCAAACACTGCAATATAAACAAGATGAAAAGGCAGAGAAATACTCAGAAGTTAAAGGAACAGGATAAATGTCCACCAAACCAAAGAAAAGAAGAAGAGATAGGGAATGTACCTGAGAAATAATTCAGAATAATGATAGTGAAAATGATCCAAAATCTTGAAAACAAAATGGAGTTACAGATAAATAGACTGGAGACAAGGATTGAGAAGATGCAAGAAATAAAGACCTCGAAGAAATGAAAAAGAGTCAATACATAATGAATAATGCAATAAATGAGATCACAAACACTCTGGAGGCAACCAAGAGTAGAATAGCAGAGGCAGAAGATAGCATTAGTGAGGTAGAAGATAGAAAGATATAAATAAATCAATCAGACAGTAAAAAATAAAAAAAAAGAATTAAAATAAATGAGAACAACCTCAGAAACTTCTGAGACAATGTTAAAAACCCCAACAATTGAATCATAGGCGTCCCAGAAGANAAAAAAAAAAAAAAAAAAAAAAAAAAAAAACAAACACAAAAACATGAGAAAATTCTTGAGGAGATAATAGTTGAACACTTCCCTTAAATGGGGAAGGAAATAGTTACCCAGTCCAAGAAACCCAGAGAGTCCCAAACAGGATAAACCCAAGGCGAAACACCCCAAGACACATATTAATCAAATTAACAAAGATCAAACACAAAGAACAAATATTAAAAGCAGCAAGGGAAAAACAACAAATAACACACAAGCAGATTCCCTTAAGGATAATAGCTGATCTTTCAATGGAAACTCCTTAGGCCAGAAGGGAATGGCAAGACATACTTAAAGTGATGAAAGAAAAAACCCAAAACCCAGATAGTGTACCCAGCAAGCTGCTGCTGCTACTGCTGCTGAATTGCTTCAGTACTGTCCAACTCCTAGCGACCCCATGGACTGCAGCCCACCAGACTCCTCTGTCCATGGGAGTTTACAGGCAAGAGTACTGGAGTGGTGTGCCATTGCCTTCTCCGTTCCCAGCAAAGATCTCATTCAAGTATGAAGGAGTAATCAAAAGCTTTACAGACAAGTAAAAGCTGAGAGAATTCAGCACCACCAAATCAGCTCCCCAACAAATGCTAAAAGATCTTCTCTAGACAGGAAACAGAGAAAGGGTGTATAAACTCGAACCCAAAACTATAAAGTGAATGGCAACAGGATCATACTTATCAATAATTACCTTAAATGTAAATGGGTTGAAAGCCCCAACCAAAAGACAAAGACTGGCTGAATGGATAAAAAGCAAGACCCTTATACATGCTGTATTCAAGAGACTCATTTCAAAATAAGGAAACATACAGACTGAAAGTGAAGGGCAGGGAAAGACATTTCATGCAAATGGAGACCAAAGGAAAGGAGGAGTAGCAATACTCATTTCAGATAAAATAGACTTTAATGTAAAGGCTGTGAAAAGAAACAAAGAAGGACGCTACATAATGATCAAAGGATCAGCGCAAGAAGAAGACATAACAATTATAAATACATATACACCCAACATAGAATCACCACAATATGTAAGGAAATGCTAAAAAAGTATGAAAGGGGAAATTAACAATAACACAATAATAGTGGGAGACTTTAACACCCCACTCACACCTATCAGATCAGATCAGATCAGTCGTTCAGTTGTGTCCGACTCTTTGCGACCCCATGAAACGCAGCACGCCAGGCCTCCCTGTCCATCACCAACTCCCGGAGGTCACTCAGACTCACATCCATCGAGTCAGTGATGCCATCCAGCCATCTCATCCTCTGTCGTCCCCTTCTCCTCCTGCCCTCAATCCCTCCCAGCATCAGAGTCTTCTCCAATGAGTCAACTCTTCGCATGAGGTGGCCAAAATACTGGAGATTCAGCTTTAGCATCATTCCTTCCAAGGAAATCCCAGGGCTGATCTCCTTCAGAATGGACCGNCATGATCCAGCAGATGTTGGCAATTTGATCTCTGGTTCCTCTGTCTTTTCTAAAACCAGCTTGAACGTCAGGAAGTTCACGGTTCACATATTGCTGAAGCCTGGCTTGGAGAATTTTGAGCATTACTTTACTAGCGTGTGAGATGAGTGCAATTGTGCAGTAGTTTGAGCATTCTTTGACATTGCCCCTCTTTGGGATTGGGATGAAAACTGACCTTTTCCACACCTATGGATAGATCAACTAAACAGAAAATTAACAAGGAAACACAAAGTTTAAATGATACAATAGTCCAGTTAGACCTAATTGATATCTATAGAACATTTCACCCCAAAACAATGAATTTCACCTGTTTCTCAATGCACATGGAATCTTTTGCAGGATACATCACATCCTGGGCCATAAATCTGGCCTTGGTAAATTCAAAAAAATTGAAATCATACCAAGCATCTTTTCTGACCACAATGCAGTAAGATTAGAAGTCAACTACAGGGAAAAAAAAACTATTAAAAATTCATTGCCTTCAGAGTAGGCAATGGCACCCCACTGCAGTACTCTTGCCTGGAAAATCCATGGATGGAGGAGCCTGGTAGGCTGCAGTCTATGGGGTCGCTTAGAGTCGTACATGACTGAGTAACTTCACTTTCAGTTTTTACTTTCATGCATTTGAGAAAGAAATGGCAACACACTCCAGTGTTCTTGCCTGAAGAATCCCAGGGACAGAGCCCTAATGGGCTGCTGTCTATTGGTTCGCCCAGAATTGGACACGACTGAAGCAACTTAGCAGCAACAGGGGAAAAAAAAAAAAAAAACTAGTAAAAATACAAACATATGGAGGCTAAAGAACCTAGATATGCATCAGCAGATAAATGGATAAGAGAGTTGTGGAACATATACACAATGGAATATTCAGATCATTTCAGATCAGATCAGTCACTCAGTCGTGTCCAACTCTACTCAACCATTAAAAAGAATACATTTGACTCAGTTCTAATGAGGTGGAGAAAACTGGAGCCTATTATTTAGAGTGAAGTAAGCCAGAAAGTAAAACACCAGTACAGTATACTAATGCATATATATGAAATTTAGAAAGCTGGTAACAATAAGCCTATATGTAAGACAGCAAAAGAGACACAGATGTATAGAACAGTCTTTTGGACTCTGTGGGAGAGGGCCAGGGTGGGATGATTTGGGAGAATGGCATTGAAACATATATATTATAATTTGTGAAATGGATCGCCAGTCCAGGTTCGATGTATAAGACAGGGCACTCGGGGCTGGTGCATTGGGATCATCCAGAGGAATGGGAAGGGGTTCAGGAAGGGGAACACATGTGTCGGGAGCCGGCTTGGATCAGTGCTCCACCCATGACAAAGGTCATGAGGAAGGAGGCTCGGCAATACGCAAAGGCAGGATTGAGCCTCATGAGCCCCCTGGAAATTCTCGAGCATCTAACCCCCAAAACCAGAGTCTGCCTACTTTCTGCTTTGTGCTCTCACCTACAACTCTGACTTTACAGGGGGCTGTCCCCCACTACCTCTCTCTGAAAAAAGAGCTAACTTAGCAGCTCCAGCTAATAAAAATTCCTGGGTGTGACAAGAGTGTTTTAATCTACGAACTCCTCTGAAGCTTCTCTAGCCCACCTGACAGGCTTGTCCGGCCACATGTGATTACTCACAGCCTCCTAACCGTGAGAGGCATGAGATGCTTTAAACCTTCTAAAAACAGGTTCTTTAGAGGAGTTACAAAACTAATAGTGGGCTGATTAGAAATTATATTGATGAAGGGTTTTTCATTTGTTGAACCAATGTTTGCTGTTAAGTCTCCACATCGCCTACACACATTAATTAATATATAGAAGAAATAGGTATTAACCTTTGATACTAATCATGTTAGACCTTAGGCTAAGTAAGTTCTTTCTTTGATTAAAACCCACTACACCCTCACCCTATAGGAATGTAAATTTATCTGGTGGAGTCTGTTTTGAGAATAATCACCCCTGGAGATATAAGTGTCCTGGTTGACTGACCGCTGTCACAAGGAGAGGGTCATAAATTGTCAGCAGGCCTCCTGGCCAGAAGATGATGTAACACCCCTAAGACCTCTGTATACATTTGTATGAAGCACCTGACTTTGATAAAAGTCAGGGCTGCTGACCCCACGTGACTTTTGTATAACATCTCAGTGTATAAAAGTAGACCATGGAAAATAAAGAATCAGTTCCTCGAAAGACTGGTCTCCCCATGTCGGTCTCTCTCTCAAATTCTGGTTGAGTCTCCATCTGGAGCGCGGAACCCACCATGCTTACTAATTATGCCTGGGCTTCTAAGATCCGACCAGGGAGGCCTCAGTGTCTCCTCTCCTTCGGGAGAATGGAAAGACGCCTGCGGCCTACATAAGTGGTGCAAACTTCTTGTCCTGAAGTTTTATTGGTCTCCCGTGTAAACCAAGCTACTCAGCCTCTTTTCTCCACTGAATTTTCCTACTGAGCTATCCTCGTTCTATTATTCTTTATATCTCTAATTATAACTATTGTATTCTGACCCTCACCGACACCGTCTACACCTTGAACTCCCTGGATCAGCTGGGGCTGGACCTCGACACAAATGTATACCCATGGCAGGTCCATGTCAATGTATGGCAAAACCACTACAATATGGTACGGTAATTAGCCTCCAATTAAAATATATAAATTTATATTACAAAAAGTAAAAGAAATGAAGGAAATAATAGTAAAGATTGATAACTAAAAGCTAGTTCTTTGAGAAGATAAAGAACATTGACAAACCATTAGCCAAGCTCATTAAGAAAAAAAGGGTGAAAATCAAATCAGCAGAATTAGGAGTGAGAAAGGAGCAGTCCCAACATACAATGCAGAAATAAAAAAGATCAAAAGAGACTACTATGAGCAACTGTATGCTAAGAAAATAGAAAACCTAGAGAAAATGGACAGATTTTTAGAAAAGTTCTACCTCCTTCAATTCAAGACTGAACCAGGAAGAAATAGAAATTATGAACAAGGCAGTTAGAAACACTGAAATCAAAACTGTGATCAAAAATCTCCCCCAAGACAAAAGCCCGAGGCCAGATGGCTTCACAAGTGAATTCCATAAAATATTATGACAAGAGCTAACACCTATCCTTCCAAACTCTTCCTAAAACTTGCAGAAGAAAACATTCCTCTATATTCGTCTATTGTGGCATTCTACGAGGCCACAATCACACTGATGGCAAAACCAGACACTGATATCACACACACACACACACACACACACACACACAAATTACAGGTCAATATCACTGATGAACATAGGTACAAAAATCCTCCACAAAACTATAGCAAACTGAATTCAAGAACACAATAAAAACATCATACACCATGATCAAGTTGAGTTTATTCCAGGGTGCAAGGATTCTTGGATATATGTAGTCAATTAATATGATACACCATTTTAACAAATTGAAAGCTAAAACCACATGATAATTTCAATAGATGCAGAAAAGACCTTTCAACAAATTGGGCACCCATTTATGATTAAAGGGCATATACAACAAGCACACAGTAAACATTCTCAATGGTGAGACACTGAAAGCATATCCTATAAGATCAGGAACATGAAAAGCATGCCTACTCATGCCCCAATATTTAACATAGTTTGGAATTCCTAGCTACAGCAATCAGAGAATAGAAAGAAATAAAAGAAATCCAGATTGGAAAGGAAGAAGTAAAACTCTCACTATTTGCAAGTGACATGATACTGTACATAGAAAACCATAAAGATACTATCAGTACAATTGCTAGAAACTATCAGTGAATTTAGTAAAGTCACAGATTATAAAATCAATACACAAAAAATCACTTCTATACCTATAGAATAACAAAGAAAAATCAGAAAGAGAAATTAAGATATCAATCCCATTTATCATTGCAACAAAATGTATAAAATACCTTAGAATAAGCCTGCCTATGGAGAGAAAAGAACTATATATGGAAAATTGTGAGAAACGGATGAACGATGACATAAAGAGATGGAGGGATATTCCATGCTCCTGGGTTGGAAGAATCAATATGGTGAAAATGACTGCATTTACAAAAGCAATCTAGAGATTGAAAGCAATATCAAATTATCAGTGGCATTTTTCACAGAACTAGATCAAAAAATTTCACAATTTATATGGAGACACAGAAGACCCCCAAAAGCCAAAGTAATTTTAAGAAAGAAGAATAGACATGATCAGAGAAATGCAAATCAAAACTACAATGAGGGACCATCATATACCGGTCTGAATGGCAGCTATCCAAAAGTCTACAAGAAATAAATGCTGAAGAGGGTGTGGAGAAAATGGAACTTTTTTACATTGTTAGTGGAAATGCAAACTAGTACAGCCACTATGGAGAACAGTGTGGAGATTCCTTAAAAAAACTGAAAATAGATCTGCCATATGACCCAGCAATCCCACTGCTGGGCATACACACTGAGGAAAGCAGAATTGAAAGAGACAGGTGTACCCCAATGTTCATTGCAGCACTGGTTTATAATAGCCAGACCATGGAAGCAACCAAGATGTCCATCAGCAGATGAGTAGATGAGAAAGCTGTGGTACAATGGAGTGGAATATTACTCAGCTATTAAAAAGAATGCATTTGAAACAGTTCTAATGAGGTGAATGAAACTGGAGCCTATTATACAGAGTGAAGTAAATCAGAAAGAAAAACATCAATACAGTATACTAACCCATATATATGGAATTTAGAAAGATGGTAACAACAACCCTGTATGCAAGACAGCAAAAGAGACACAGATGTATAGAACAGTCTTTTGGACCTTGGGAGAAGGTGAGGGTGGGATGATCTGAGAGAATATATTGAAACATGTATATTATCATAGGTGAAACAGATCATCAGTCCAGGTTTGATGCATGAGTCAGGATGTTCAGGGCTGGTGCACTGGGATGACAGAGAGGGATGGGGAGGGAGGTGGGAGGGGGGTTCAGGATGGGGAACACACGTAAACCCATGGCTCATTAATGTTAATGTATAACAAAAACCACTACAATATTGTAAAGTAATTAGCCTCCAAGTAAAACAAATGAATTTGTAAAAAAGAATGGAGATTAGAGCTGGAGGAATCAATTTATGTGATTTTAGACTATAGTATAACGCTATAGTCATCCAGAGAGCATGGCACTGGCAAAAAAACAGATGTCTAGAACAACGGAACAAGATAGAAAGCCGAGAGAGAAACCCACGCATCCATGGGCACCTTATCTCTGAAAAAGGAGGCAAGAGTATATAATGGGGAAAATACAGTCTCCCCAGTAACTGATGCTGGAAGAACTGGACAACTATGGGCAGAAGAATGAAATTAGAACATTTCATAACAGTATACACAAAGATCAACACAAAATGGATAAACACTAAATGTTTTCAGTTTAAGACCAGACACTACAAAACTCTTAGAAGAACATGTAGGCAGAATAGTGTATGACATAAATCACAGCATGGTCTTTCATGACTTACCTCCTAAAATAACGGAAATAAAACCAAAAATAAATAAGTGAGACCTAATCAAATTTATAAGTTTTTTAACAGCAAAGGAATCTATAAACAAAAAGAAAAGACAACCCTCAGGATGGAACAAAGTAATAGCAAAGGAAACAATTGCTGAATTATTAATTTCCAAAATATGCAAGCAGCTCATACAACTCAATACCAGAAAAATAAACAAGCCCAGCAGAAAGTGGGCAAAAGACCTGAACAGACACTTCTCCAAAGAAGACCTACAGATGGCTAATAAATCCATGAACAGCACTCATTATTAGAGACATGCTAATTGAAGCTACTATGAGATATCACCCCATACCAGACCAAATGGCCGTAATCAAAAAATTCATAAAGAAGAAGTGTTGAAGAGGGTCTGGAGAAAGGGAACGTTTCTGCACTTCAATGTGGGAATGTACATTGATACAGCCACTAAGAAGATAGTATGGACATTCCTTAAAATAAAACTAGGAGTAAAACCACCCTATGATCTAGCAATACCACTACTAGGAATATACCCTGAAGAAATCAAAACTAAAAAAGACACCTGTACTGTTCATTGTAGCACTGTATACGATAGACATGCATGTAAACAACCTAGATATCCGTCGACAGTTTGATAGACAAAGAAGCCATGGTACATATATACGATGGAATACTACTCAGTCATATAAAGGGGTGCATTTTGAGTCAGTTCTGATGAGGTGGATGAACCTAGAGCCTATTATACAGAGTGAATTAAGTCAGAAAG
>SJYU01007298.1:57241-77141 GCA_006410795.1 Tragelaphus strepsiceros | reverse complement strand
TTCATGGGGTCGCAAAGAGTCGGACACGACTGAGTGACTGATCTGATCTGATCTGAGGAAATACATTTTCCAAAAAATTCAAGCTCTGCAACACTTTTCTTCCCATCACAAGTTATGAACACAAAGTGGGGCAGAGAGAAATACAGAGGACATCAGCGACTCCCCACAGAGCAAGGTGGCCCCAGAATCCTGTGTTGGCCCACGTTTGCCTCTGCTGTCTTAATAGGAGTGGAGGCTAATTTCCACACATTTCTACTGTTCTAATACGCTAATTCTCTGGGTCACATCACCTGACTCCCAGCCTAAACACACAGGGAGATTTTAATTAGCAGGACTCCGTGGCTCACCCCACCCCAGCACTTAGCAGAGACCAATTTACAGTACCTTTAAAAGATTTTCAGCAGGAGCAAAGAAGTCATCTGTTGCAAATAAAATCTAGACAAAGAAAGAAGTAAAGATAAAATAACCATAAATTTAAAACCATTTTATTTCATTCCCTGGTGAAACATTACGAGATGCAGTAAAAAGAAAATGTGAAATTGCCAAGAGAAGAGAAACAATATGCAATTAAGACACAATGCCTTTTCAATGTTTAGATTTCATTGCCTGCCTCCCCCTTAATCTTGCCTTCCCACCCTTTCCTTCTTAATCCCCCTTACCATCTGGATACAAAAGTGCTAACTTCTTAGGAAGAAAATAAACCAACTTTTTTTCAAGAACGGAGGAGCCTGGGCTTTGTGACCCTTGTTCCAGAGCAATGGGGAAAAAAATGTCACCAGAGTCACAACTGTGGCTTAGCCAACCCATCTTAGGACACCCTTCGGCGGGGACGGGGGTGGTGGTCTGTGCTTTGTTCAGTTCAGTCACTCAGTCGTGTCCAACTCTTTGCGATCCTATGGACTGCAGCACGCCAGGCCTCCCTGTCTATCACCAACTCCAGGAATTTACTCAAACTCATGTCCATCAAGTTGGTGATGCCATCCAACCACCTCATCCTCTGCCATCCCCTTCTCCTCCCACCTTCAACCTTTCCCAGCAACAAGGTCTCTTCAAATGACTCAGTTCTTCCCATCAGGTGGCCAAAGAATTGGAGTTTCAGTTTCAACATCAGTCCTTCCAATGAACATCCAAGACTGATCTCCTTTAGGATGGACTGGTTGAATATCCTTATAGTCCAAGGGACTCTCAAGAGTCTTCTCCAACACCACACTTCAAAAGCATCAATTCTTTGGCGCTCAGCTTTCTTTATAGTCCAACTCTCACATCCATACATGACTATTGAAACAACCATAGCTTTGACTAGACATACCTTTGTTGGCAAAGTAATGTCTCTGCTTTTTAATATGCTGTCTAGGTTGGTCAAAGCTTTTCTTCCAAGGAGCAAGTGTCTTTTAATTTCATGGCTGTAATCACCATCTGCAGTGATTTTGGACCCCAAGAAAATGAAGTCTGTCACTGTTTCCATTGTTTCCCCATCTACTTTCCATAAAGTGATGGGACTAGATGCCATGATCTTAGTTTTCTGAACACTGAGTTTTAAGCCAACTTTTTCACTCTCCTATTTTACTTTCATCAAGAGGCTCTTTAGTTCTTCACTTTCTGCCATAAAGGTGGTGTTATCTGCATATCTGAGGTTATTGATATTTTTCACAGAAATCTTGATTCCAGCTTGTGCTTCACCCAGCCATGCATTTCACATGATGTACTCTGTATATAAGTTAAATAAGCAGGATGACATTATACAGTCTTGACATACTCCTTTCCCAATTTGGAACCAGTCTGTTGTTCCATGTCCAGTTCTGTTGCTTCTTGACCTGCGTACAGATTTCTCAGGAGGCAGGTCAGGTGGTCTGGTATTCCCATCTTTTGAAGAATTTTCCACAGTTTGTTGTGATGCACACAGTCAAAGGCTTTGGCATAGTTAATAAAACATAAGTAGATGTTTTTCTGGAACTCTCTTGCTTTTTTGATGATCCATTGGACATTACCAATTTGATCTCTGGTTCCTCTGCCTTTTCTAAATCCAGCTTGAACATCTGGAAGTTCTAGGTTTGTGTACGGTTGAAGCCTGGGTTGGAGAATTTTGAGCATTACTTTGCAGAGTACATCATGAGAAATGCTGGACTGGAAGAAACACAAGCTGGAATCAAGATTGCCGGGAGAAATATCAATAACCTCAGATATGCAGATGACACCACCCTTATGGCAGAAAGTGAAGAGGAACTAAAAAGCCTCTTGATGAAAGTGAAAGTGGAGAGTCAAAAAGTTGGCTTAAAGCTCAACATTCAGAAAACGAAGATCATGGCATCTGGTCCCATCACTTCATGGGAAACAGACGGGCAAACAGTGGAAACAGTGTCAGACTTTCTTTTTCTGGGCTCCAAAATCACTGCAGATGGTGACTGCAGCCATGAAATTAAAAGACGCTTACTCTTTGGAAGGAAAGTTATGACCAACCTAGATAGCATATTCAAAAGCAGAGACATCACTTTGCCAACAAAGGTCCGTCTAGTCAAGGCTATGATCTTTCCAGTGGTCATGTGTGGATGAGAGAGTTGGACTGTGAAGAAGGCTGAGCACCGAAGAATTGATGCTTTTGAAGTGTGGTGTTGGAGAAGACTCTTGAGAGTCTCTTGGACTGCAAGGAGATCCAACCAGTCCATTCTGAAGGAGATCAGCCCTGGGATTTCTTGGGAAGGAATGATGCGAAAGCTGAAACTCCAGTACTTTGGCCACTTCACGTGAAGAGTTGACTCACTGGAAAAGACTCTGATGCTGGGAGGGATTGGGGGCAGGAGGAGAAGGGGACAACAGAGGATGAGATGGCTGGATGGCATCACTAACTCGATGGACGTGGGTCTGGGTGAACTCCGGGAGTTGGTGATGGACAGGGAGGCCTGCTGTGCTGTGATTCATGGGGTCGCAAAGAGTCAGACACGACTGAGCGACTGAACTGAACTGAACTTGCTAGAGTGTGAGATGAGTGCAATTGTGCGGTAGTTTGAGCATTCTTTGGCATTGCTTTTCTTTGGGATTGGAATGAAAACTGACCATTTCCAGTTCTGTGGCCACTGCTGAGTTTTCCAAATTTGCTGGCATATTGAGTGCAGCACTTTCACTGCATCATCTTTCAGGATTTGGAATAGCTCAACTGGAATTCCATCACCTCCACTAGCTTTGTTTGTAGTGATGCTTCCTAAGACCCACTTGACTTCACATTCCAGGATGTCTGGGTCTAGGTGAGTGATCACACCATCGTGATTATCTGGGTCATGAAAATCTTTTTTGTATGGTTCTTCTGTGTATTCTTGCCACCACTTATTAATATCTTCTGCTTCTGTTAGGTCAATACCATTTCTGTCCTTTATCGAGCCCATCTTTGCATGAAATGTTTGCTTGGTATCTCTAATTTTGTTGAAGAGATCTCTAGTGTTTCCCATTCTGTTGTTTTCCTCTATTTCTTTGCATTGATCGCTGAAGAAGGCTTTCTTATCTCTTCTTGCTATTCTTTGGAACTCTGCATTCAAATGCTTATATCTTTCCTTTTCTCCTTTGCTTTTCGCTTCTCTTCTTTTCTCAGCTATCTGATAAGGCCTCCCCAGACAGCCACTTTGTCTTTTTGCATTTTTTTTTCTTGGGGATGATCTTGATCACTGCGTCTTGTACAATGTCATAAACCACTGTCCATAGTTCTTCAGGCACTCTCTCTGTCAGACCTAATCCCTTGAATCTATTTCTCACTTCCACTGTATAATCGTAAGGGATTTGATTTAGGTCATACCTGAATGGTCTAGTGGTTTTCCCTACTTTCTTTCATTTAAGTCTGAATTTGGCAATAAGGAGTTCATGGTCTGAGCCACAGTCAGCTCCCGGTCTTGTTTTTGCTGACTGTATAGAGCTTCTCCAGCTTTGGCTGCAAAGAATATAATCGATCTGATTTTGGTGTTGACCATCTGGTGATGTCCGTGTGTAGAGTCTTCTCTTGTGTTGTTGGAAAAGGGTGTTTGCTGTGACCAGTGTGTTCTCTTGGCAGAACTCTGTTAGTCTTTGCCCTGCTTAATTCCATACTCCAAGGCCAAATTTGCCTGTTACCCCAGGTATCTCTTGACTTCCTACTTTTGCATTCCAACCCCCTATAATGAAAAGGACAACTTTTGGGGTGTTCTAGAAGGTCTTGTAGGTCTTCATAGAACTGTTCAACTTCAGCTTATTCAGCATTACTGGTTGGAGCATAGACTTGGATTACTATGATATGGAATAGTTTGCCTTGGAAACCAACAGAGATCATTCTGTCGTTTTTGAGATTGCACCCAAGTACTGCATTTTGGACTCTTTTGTTGTCTATGATGGTTACTCCATTTCTTCTAAGGGATTCCTGCCCACAGTAGTAGATATAATGGTCATCTGAGTTAAATTCACCCATTCCAATCCATTTTAGTTCTCTGATTCCTAGAATGTCGACATTCAGTCTTGCCACCTCCTGTTTGACCACTTCCAATTTGCTGTGATTCATGGACCTAACATTCCAGGTTCCTATGAAATATTTTTCTTACAGCATCTGACTTTACTTCCATAACCAGTCAGATCCACAACCGGGTATTGTTTTGCTTTGGCTCCGTCTCTTCATTCTTTGTGGAGTTATTTCTCCACTGATCTCCAGTAGCATATTGGGCACCTACCCACCTGGGGAGTTCATCTTTTGGTGTCCTATAACTGTGCCTTTTCATGCTCTTCATGGGGTTCTCGAGGCAAGAATACTGAAGTGGTTTGCCATTCCCTTCTCCAGTGGACCATGTTTTGCCAAAACTTCCACCATGACGCATCCGTCTTGGGTGGCCCCACGCAGCATGGCCCGTGGTTTCATTGTTAGACAAGGCTGTGGTCCATGTCATCAGTTTGACCAGTTTTCTGTGATTGTGGTTTTTATTCTGTCTGCCCTCTGCTGGAGAAGGATAAGAGGCTTATAGAAGCTTCCTGATGGGAGAGACTGACTGAGGGGGAAACTGGGTCTTGTTCTGATGGGCAGGGCCATGCTCAGTAAATCTTTAATCCCATTTTCTGTTGATGGCTGAGGCTGTGTCCCCTCCCTGTTGTTTGACCTGAGATCAAACCCTGGTGGAGGTAATGAAGATAATAGTGACCTCCTTCAAAAGGCCCCAAGCACACACTGCTGCACTCAGTGTCCCCGACCCTGCAGCAGGCCACTGCCAACCCATGCGTCCACCGGAGACTCCTGGACATGGGCAAGCCTGGGTCAGTGTCCTGCGGGGTCACTGCTCCTTTCTCCTGGGTCCTGGTGCTCAAGGTTCTGTTCGTGCCCTACAGAAGTCTATTTCCCAGTCTTATGTAAGTTCTGGTGGCTCTATGGGGGGATTAATGGCGACCTCCCCCAAGAGGGCTTATGCCAAACCCAGGTCTGCTGCACCCCGAGCCCCTGCCCCTGCGGCAGTCCACTGCTGACCCGGACCTCCACAGGGGACACTCAGACACAGTTCTGGCTCAGTCTCTGTGGGGCCTCTGGGTCCTGGTGCACACAAGGTTTGTTTGCGCTGTCCAAGCGTCTCTGGTGGGGAAGGGGTTTGCTTCTAAACACGATTTTGCCCTCCTACCATCTTGCTGAGGCTTCTCCTTTGCCTCTGTGGTTTGTTAACCAAGCAGAATGTTTGTTTGGCCACACCTCGGAGGGGTTTAGTTGCCCTGTCAAGCAGGGATTGAACCCTGGACGTGGCATTGAAAGAGCTGAGTCCTCACCCCTGGACTCCCAAAGCAGAACACTTTAGAGAGTGAGGTGCAAACTGGCTGGCGGCCACTCCACCAAACCTGGGGCCTGGGGAGCCCTGTGGTCTGGGAAAGAGTGTCCTGACCTCAGAGCCCAGGCAGGGGAGGGCCTAGCTGTCTGGGAGTTGCTGGTTGTCTGGCTGGCCAAATGTGGGGGCCGTCTCTGTGTGACTGGAAAGCATAGGATTTGGAGTGAAGCGCACATCAAAGGAAGGGGTCATTAGCCTCCAATTAAAATAAATAAATTAATAATAAAAAAGGAAGGTGTCAGTGAGCCCAGATTTGCTCAGCCGTCTCCAACGCTTGTGACCCCATGGACTGTAGCCCACCAGGCCCCTCTGTCCATGGGATTCTCCAGGCAGGAATACTGGAATGGGTTGCCCTTTTCTCCCCCAGGGGACCTTCCCGACCCAGGGATCGAACCCATGTCTCTTGCGTCTCTTGCATTGGCAGGCGGGTTCTTAACCACAAGTGCCACCTGGGAACCCCATACACAGAAAAGGGCTAAATTCCTTAACTAAAGATGTCTGGTTTTCTTTTACAAATAGGAATCTTTTGATCTTGTGACTACATGGCCTTTGTTGCAAACCCCGACATATCCTGGCTCCCCCCGCACCGCTTCAGAGCCGTCCGTAGAGCCGTGTGAGAGGCTGTGTCCAGGGCTGACGCCCTCAGTTTTGTATCTGAGTAAAGCACTGAGCTCGCTCTTAGGTTGTGCACGGTTTTGTCTGTTGACACCTGCCTCCCGAGGACGCAGCTCGGTGAGCTCACCTGGGCGTCCCTCCCCTGCTCAGCCCCTGCAAGCCTCCTCCAGGGCAGAGACCTTCCAGGACAGGGGGCCTTGCTACCCCTCCAGGCTCTTGCCCTCACACCCGACATCAGCTCCCTTCCCCTCGTCTTCTGTGTGACCTTCCCCATCACCCCTCTGCCTTGCCGGCTCCTCCCCCGACTGAGGGCCCCTTTGACCATTGCTTCCCTGCATGGTCCTCCCCCTGTTCCCCACCCTGCGTGACAGATGTGGTCCCACATGGTCCTCCGCCTGTTCCCCACCCTGCGTGACAGGTGTGGTCCCACATGGTCCTCCCCCTGCTTCCCCACCCTGCGTGACAGATGTGGTCCCACAGTGCCCTGTCCTGCCTTGATGCCAGCCCTGGTCTGCACATCTCCCAGCAGAGCCTAAGCTATTGAGGGTAGGTCTGTAGCTTACCCGGAGCCTCATGTTAGGCTCTCACGTGATTCTCATACTGAAGTCTGAGGACCACTCATCTGCCCCATAAGAAAACACACTACGGGGTGGGCAGTTCTTTTCACAGGGGCAAAATGTGTGTTTCCAACCTCAGGCAATGCTGCCCTGGTCATAACTGTCACCAATTTAAGGAAAGTTCCCTGGGAGACTTTCGCAGTAACGGGCTTCTTTGGGGAGGCCAGCCTTCCTCCTGATTCCTGCTGTTCCTGTTCAGGTCCCCGCAGTGGTCAGCTGGAGCCTCAGCCTGGGTGCATTAAGTACAACACTTGTTCCCGCCCTGAGACACCCTGCTTACCTTTCCTCCTACAAACTCAGACGCCAAGTCAATCAGCTGTGTGAAGTCTGGAGGCCTGGCCACTTTTTCTTCTCTGGGGGAGTCAGCCATGCTTCCTGCAAGGAGAAAGGCGGACTGGGTCAGCCTCTGGGTGCCGAGCCTGGGGGAGCAAGGCCCTCATCAGGCCTGCAAACCAAGGCTTGAGCCATTCAAACAGCACACGTGTCCCCCACTGGTTGTGGGGGTACCGGCTGGCTCAGGGTCCCTCCCCAGCAACTTTGCACAGAACTGCAGTGGGAGGGAACTAGAGCACAGCCCCCGTGTGAAACATCTAAGAAGAAAATACACAAATTCTGCAGCCACAAAACGTCATTATTCAAGGAGGAAAAAATGCTTCAATGTAGACAAGAACAATTTGCCTTTAACAGTTTTGAGGTACATTCAAAAAACACATACTGGGCTTCCCTGGAGACTCAGGGGTAAAGAATCCGCTGCAAATGCAGGAAACACAGGTTCAGTCCCTGGTGCAGGAAGATCCACACGCCATGGGGCAGCTAAGCCTGTGCGCCAAAACTACTGCTCCTGCGCTCTAGGACCCAGGAGACGCAAATACCGAGACCACAAGCCTACCGGCTGTGATCCTCGAGAGATGTCACTGCAGTCAGAAGCCCGGCTCGCCACAGCTAGAGAAAAGCCCAACAGCAAGGAGTACTCAGCATGGCCAAAAAGAAGTAAACATAAATAAAATTATTTGGGAAGTAGCCTTTACAGAAAGGCTACTTTGAGACATTAGCAAACAATCTCACTTTAAAAAACAAAACATATTTTGATTCCACGTGTTTGACTTAGTATGAATATATGGTAGATTTCTAATTAAAAAACAGATATACAAGCAACAAAGGTTCAGAGTATAGCACAGGAAACTATAGTCAATATCTTGTAATAATGGAAAATAATCTGAAATATATGTGTATATGTATAACTGAATCACCTTGCTATGCACCTAAAGCATTGTGTCAACTACACTTCAATAAAACATATATATTAAGAGCACACACAGACACATATCGAGCAGCTGGGCGCTAGACCCTGGTGGAGACGGGCCCAGAAAACAGGACAGAGTACCCTCCTCGTCCACCGTGCCGGGCGCCCTGCCTCTGGGGCTTGGAGACGTCTGTTCCCTCTGCCAGGAAGTTCTTCCCGGGCACCTGTGCAGCTCACCTGCTACCTCTGCTCAAGGCCCGGCTGGACTGTCACCTTCTCGGTGCAAACTGCTCCTGCAGTGTGGTGGCATCCCCACCCACACCCCCACCCCAGCATTGCCAACGTCCCCACCGCATCTATCCTTGTCTCCACAGCACACAGACCTCTGTGGGATTCACCTGCTTGCAGGCTTTATTATCTTCTTTCCCGATTAGATGCGCTACGCTCCATGAGGACACTCAAGAGCCAACTCATCAGACAAGACCCTGATGCTGGGGAAGACTGAGGGTGGGAGGAGAAGGGGCAACAGAGGATGAGATGGTTGGATGGCATCACCAACTCCAGGGACATGAGTTTGAGTAAACTCTGGAAGACGGTGAAGGACAGGAAAGCCTGGTGTGCTACAGTCCATGGGGTTGCAAAGAATCAGACTCAACTGAGCAACTGAACAACTGAGGACACGGATTTTTTTTTTTTTTTTTTTGCCCACAGGTGTATCTGCAGGGCTCGGAACGTTGCCTGCCACATACAAGATGCTTGACAAATACTTGTGAATTAATGAATGAGTGAATAATGCTTTCTTGATTTGTGTGTTAAAATACTGATTCCTCAAATGGACTAAAATCTTCCCAAGGATGAACAGGTGCAGAAGAAAACAGGACATTTATTTCCTGACATTTATTTGAGTCTACGATAGCATCCTACACAGTTCATTTATCTCATTTTAATCCTCAGAACAACCCTGTGAGTTTGGTATTCACATCTTACAAACAAAATGCCTCTTTGAGAGGCCGAGTGAACTGTCCAAACTACACAGCTGGGGAGGGAACCCTATTTCCAACCCAGACATGTCCTGACATGACGGATATTTGAGAGCTCTTAGCCCGCATCAGAGTCTCAGAAGGGACGCTCACGCATTAGTGTTAGGCTTATCCAGTGGTTGTAACTGAAGCTCCCGCTGTGGCCAGGCCCACGGCCACATGTAGGACTGACCCCTGACCCTTGACCCCGACCCCTGCTCTCCAGGGGTCACAATGGAGGGCAGACACAGCAGGAGATACAGAGACAAGAGGTGTCCTCCTGGGGCCCCCGTTAGGAGGGACACCCGAGCTGGGCACCAAAGAGACGGAGTGACAGAGAGCACGTGGCCGGGTGGGATCCAGGGCCTGGGGGCTGGAGAACCGCACTGGTCCAGACCTGCATGGGGCAGCCTGGAAGCCCTGGCTTCCGGGGCTATTCAGAGAATTTTAAAGAATCACAAGTGAATAAAATGTAATTTTAAAGAATTACAATTGAATTACAAGAATTGCAGTGAATTTTAAAGAATTACAAGTGAACACATAAAATTTTAAAGAATTACAAGTGAATAAAAGTGAATAAAATAAAATTACAGTACAGTTCCTCTTGTACTGGCCACATTCTCAGTGCTCAGTAGCCGTGCGTGACTCCCAGGTCACCTGGTACAGAGAACTTTCCATCCACTCAGGACATTTACCGGCTGGAGAAGATAATAGTGGGCATCCCACTCGTGTTCCCCCCACGCACACACGCCGTCTCCAAACCTTTAACGCCAAAGGACAGGCAACACTAGCCCACCTGGTAGACGTGCCCTCACAGCCGCTGATCAAACGCTTCTTCCCGGAGCGTCCCTGCCATGCCCCAGGGTAGCCGTCAGAGCTCACATACTCGGCTCTGCTCGGCTCCGCCCGCAGCTCAGGGTGTTGGGGGCTCAGACGGACGGGGCAAGGCCGGGCCGGGGGCAGACCCATCCCAGACTCGGTGGGTTGCTCAGATCCCCCCCGACCACTACCACCACCACAACTCAGCCCATGTCCCGCGTCTTGAACAAAACCCACAGGGCCAGGCCCATCACGCACGCTCAACAGAGACTCCTGAGTACGTCATTTCCTTAGCTAATTACGGAACATGTGAGTCACCTGTTGTTTCAAACAGGCTTGGTTTTGTTTCTCAGTGGGTTGCAGTGAGCTCGAGACGCCCCAGGACAGAGCATCCGCATGTTTGCCTGAGTCAGGGAGGCGGGGTTCCCGGCCGGTACCCCACTGGGTGGGAGGAGCCCGGTGTCATGGCAACGCAGGCCTGACCCACGTGGAGCAGGCGTCGCTTTGCCTCCCTGCCTCCCAGAGAGCTGTGGAGGATGGAGAGCGTTCTTTTTCATCTTAGCCATCTTTTATCCTTTGCTTTGATGTGCCTCAGACTACACAAACAGTTGGTATGACATGCATCGACCAGAGGCTGCAGATTCAAGGGAGAAAGAGATTAAGGGGAAAAAAATTTTACACTTTTTTTCTAAATATTGGAGTCACCGCTTCAGGTTCTTCCAGCACCACCCCTGAAAACTGGCACTCCATTTAGACCATAAACACCGCAGCACAGCACTTGTTTTAAGAAAAGAACACTCCCTAACACAACATTGTTTACCAACTATGCTCTAATATAACAAACATTTTTTTAAAAAGAGAGAATGCTTCCTTCTGAAAATGAATGTTTCCGTTTGGAAAATGCATACATAAAGAATCCTTCTTGGGGGCACATCGGTCAGTGTAGCAGCACCCGCTACAGCTAACGAGTGAAGCCACCAAAGCCGACCCTCGTTCGTCTGCAAGATACAGGCAGCGTCTGGGGCCACCAAGCCAGATCTTTTAACGTGGTCTGTTTCTCAAACGGGGTAAGCACACTTTCCTCGAGTTTATTACAATACATATATATATATTCATCAAAGGGCACTTCAAAAACAGCTCGAAGTTTCCGAGGCTGACTTCTGCTTTTCCCCATGAACTCTGCATTTGGAAACATCTGTTTTAGTGGGCAGAGTAAACTTGGCCTGGGGCAGAAATTCTCCATGGTGTCTTTCTTGGCCTTCACTGGAGGCCACGTCTGCCGGCTTCCTGAGCCTGCGCACTTCGCTAGAACTTCACGTGGTGACCTCACAGCCACTGCAAGACTTGGTGACGTAAAGCTTTATCACTCTCTTCGCAAACTCCATTAACAGGTAAGATTTTGCTACTCAAGTGTGTTTAAAATGTGTTGCATTGAAATAAAAGAAAAACAGATCTTTGTGAAACACTGCAGAGGAGTCAGGACAGAGAGGAATCTCGGAGGAAAATGAAACTCCCAACTCAGTTTAATAGAAATTGCACGGGCAGAGGTGAGGGGTGTGAAATCCAGCCCCCGGTCTTCTCTTCCAACACTCACAGCTTTTCCTACAATCCTGTATTTAGACAAAACATCCAGCCCTCTGAACAGGCGAGTCACTCAGTCCTGGGTTCTGAGCACACGAGGTTTGATGCGGTGCTGTGTCTATGCGTGCTGTGATTGCGCTAGGATGGTGACTATCTGCTATTTGAACCATTAGAGTTTGAAGCGAATGAAATCTAAAGCTCAGTGCCCCTCATCTGAACAGCCAGAAGACAGATCTCTGTTGCTGTAGAAAGTTCTAGTCAGGATGGAGGCGTGTGGATGCAAAGCACATTGTTGCATGTTATAGGAGGACACGCGTTATTTTCATGCCTTTTCACGAATGACCTTGGGTGTAATACTGACTTTCAGTAAGTCTCGGAAGTCTTTAACAGCCTCCCGCCAATGCAGGAAAGCCAGAGCTAACACTTCAGAGCTGCCTGTGGGCTTCCTGCAGTTGGAGACCCACTAGGTGCCCCTGCAGTTGGAGACCCACTAGGTGCCCCTGCAGTTGGAGACCTACTAGGCGCCTCTGCAGTTGGAGACCTCCTAGTGTCTCAGAGTTAAAGACTTACTAGGCACCCCTGAAGTTGGAGACCTACTAGGCGCCAGGCATGGCGCTCAGACCATGACACAGGCTCTAATACCCATGAGCTTCTTACAAGGTGGCCGTGTCTGTCCCCACGTTCCCCATGGATACCATGCACATCCAGCCCCTCTCGGTCTAGGCCCGGGGAGTGAGCTTTGACCATCCCCTGCAGCCTCCAAAGCCAATGCTCCTCGCTCAGGGCTTGTCAGACGTGAGGCCACCGGGAGGTTGCTGGCGAGCGGAGGGCAGCTGCCTGCCACGGCCACTGGGCCTCCCTGCACAGATGCCTGCACCCCAGGCTCGGGCCCGCTCTCCACCCATACTTTGCTCTCCTGCTGCACAGCCACCTGGTCACACCTCCTGGGGACTGAGGACCCCACCACCAAGCCCCGCCCCACATGAGATCCTCAGCCACGTCTGAGTGTGAGGGCGCAGAACTCACCCACCAGCCCCATTCTGTTACTGAGTCCAAGCTCGCTCTGCCGGGTGCATGAGTCTGGGAAAACGACTTTATTCAGAAAGCCAGCTGACCAAGAAGATGGCAGGCTAGCGCCAAAAATCTTAGCAGGGTCTGGATGCCAGGTTCTTTTGCCGATCAGAGACGGGGGAGAGATGAGGAAGCAAAGTAAAAAGGCCATTAGTCTTGCACACATCTCCTAGAATGGCAAGCCTCAGCCAGGGGCTGTGTTCATTTCTTCCTTCCTGCCATCCACAGGTGGACAAGGCTCTGAACGAAGGCACTTTGGTCTAACAGCCAGGCGGAGAGGCAGGCCATTCTGTATGATTATAATGACAAAAGCAATAAAAAGCAAGCCAAAGAAACAGTTCCAACACGGAGCCACAATTGGCTGCTTCTGTGCAAAAATTCCAGTTCTGGAAGGCCAGCGCGTGGCCTCCCAGGCCACTCAGACCCTGGCCCCTTCCTGCCAGTGGGCCTCAAGCACCCAGTCATCAGTCTGTCTGTTGTGTCAGCCATCCACTCCCAGAGCTTCTTCTGACAGCCAGCTGGGCACCGCTGGCGCTGAGGATGAGACACTAAACTGATACCCCTGTCTTCAAAGATGGCGCTGGGAGAAGGGTACATGGGATAAAGTGGGTGGGGCTGAGCATGAGGGTTGCAGAGAGGTCCTCATGTCAGGGGGCTGTGGGTGGGCGTTGACAGAGCAAAGTGAAATGAGCTGAGATCCCTCAGAAACAGGCAGGGTGCGCCTCGTCTCCAGAGACGCACACACAGGGCCTGGGGACTGTGCCCAAGGGAGACTCCCTCATGGACTGGGTCTGAATCCAGTGATGGGGACCCATGAACACATACCTCCCACCGCCAGAGGGAGTCCAGTGATGGGGACTTGCGAACACACACCTCCCACCACACCTCCCACCACCGGAGGGAGTCTGGTTATGGAGACCCGTGAACACACACCTCCCACCACTGGAGGGAGTCTGGTTACGGGGACCTGTGAACATGCACCTCCCACCACTCGAGGGGGTCCAGTCCACCGCCAAAAGGGAATCTGGTGATGGGGAGACAGGGGCACCAGTGCCCGTGGATGGTCTCAGTAACAGACACATGGTGGGCCCGAGTGTCGGCGCAGCAAGGCTCCACCGCCAATGTCTGCTCCTTCGTCCCAAAAAATACCTGTGTCCACATCACCTCACATGGCAAGAGGGAGTTTGCAACTGTGACGAAGGTTATAGACTCTACGAGAGGGAGGGGAGTCTGGGTGGCCCGGGTGGGGTTACCCTAACCACCTGAGACCTCTCGGGGAAGGGGGTTCTCGCCGCTCATTGTGGGGTTGTGTCTATGGCTCTGAGACTCGGGTGCTGTAGGTGCCCCAAACTCAGCTCATGGTCCCCCACCCTCCCCTCTCATGGGGGTCAAACACTCATGTGCTAGTAAGCTCCTGTCTGCTGCCTGTTCTTTCCACAATAGCAACTTCAAAACAACATGTTGTTTATCAATGGGCCTCTGAGCTCACCAGGAAGGAGTCTGAGGTTCCGTTTTCAGGATTGGGTTTCTTCTGTCCCACAAGCCAGCCAGAGTCTCATGGTGCTCAGGTGCCAGCAGGAGAGAATTCACAATTTCCCAGGGACGGGCTGTGCCTGTGTGATGTCACAAGGGCTGCGGGAGATGGAACTCCAAGCTGAGTGGCCCCTCCCTGCAGAAGCCAAGGGGCCCCCCAACCCCTACTGAACAACGTGGGCCTGACCTCCCCGCTGCCAGCCCTCTGATCCCCTGGGGTCCGTCTCTAGGAGGCTCCCGTGAGAGCATGTGTCCAGCACACCCAGCTTGGGCGCCCAGCAGACGACAGCCTGGGGGGTGAGTGCGGGAAGGACCCTCTGCCTGAAAGTGCAGATGCACACGGAGCTTCCAGGGGCTAAAGGGGCCTGTGGACCTGGAGAAAACATACCTGTGCCTCGTGGTGTAGGAAAGCACCTGTCCTGGCCCTGGGAGCCTGGGGTCTGGGCAAGGGCTCCCCATGAGATGGGGACAGCTGAGCACAGCCAGATACCCGTGTTCATACATGACATGCATGATCATGCCTGACACCCATGGTCACACCTGACACTCATGGTCATGCCTGACACACGTGGTCATGCCTGACACACGTGGTTGTGTCTAACACGCATGGTCTTGCCTGACTCTCTTTGTCACACCTGACATGCATGGTCATGCCTGACACGTGCAGTCATGCCTGATACCCATGGTCATGCCTGACACATGAGGGGCACAGCCGACTGCACTGGTCATCACAGTATCCTGCTGGTGTTATCCCGGCTCACAGATGCAGAAACTGCGGCCCAAGGTGGCCAAGGTCATCCTGGGAGCCTACCTCACGAGCCGCTAAACCGAGCGGGGGCTCAGAACACCCAGTGTGTGGGAGCGCGGGCGCCCCTGCCGTCTGGAGGCGTTCCCCGGGAGCCCCTCCCGCTTCCCTTCCAGGGCTCTCCTCCCAGGCCTTGGCCCACCCTGTTCCCCCTGCACCCCCACCCCGCCCTGATGGAAAGGTTGCCCCCGTCCTCCTCCAGGAACCTGGCCAGCCCCCACCAGACCCTCTGGTTCCAGGGGGCATGCGTCTCCCCTTCCAAGTGAAATTCTTAACAGCAAAACCCATCCTGTGCTTCCTCACGTAGCAGACTGTTTTAAATTAATGAGTGTGCTTCTGTCCTGATGTCTCCAGTCATCCACGACCTCTCCGGAAGCGGCAGCCACAGTGTCCAGGCCTTGGCCAGTGGGTCCCCAGGAGGGCCTTGTTGTCCTCTGCTTCTCTGAGTCCAGCCGGACGCAGACAGCAGCCACGGCAGGGTGATCGGAGATGGCAGAGGCTGCCAGCCCTGCAGGCCCGCGTTCTGCAGGATGTGTGGGCTTCTCCCTTCCCCGGACTGAGTGCCGGACATTCTCTAGTCTTTCCAAAATCCCTTTCACCTGCCCCAACTCTTTCAACAAATCCCCTCTCTACTTACATCAGCCAGACTCCGATTTTCCTGCTTACAGCGAAGAAACAGCCCTGCCCTTGGGTCTTACCTGCTGAATTAAACTGGGCTACACCTGGTGACCCCGCCCCAGGCCCTCCCCCAACACCTGCCCCCAAAGGAGCACGTGGGCTCTGTCTCGCCCGGACACCAGAGACAGCTATGGGCAGATGTGAAAGCCTTTGTCACCCCCATCAAGAGGCAGGGATGTCCAGACAAAGGCTGCCCCAGGGACAAGAAGATGGACAGCCACAGAACATCTGTTTGCGAGGAAACACCTTCCTGCCAGTCTAGCTGCAGCCCTTGCCCCCAGACCCCCAGGCCCCNAATCCCTTTCACCTGCCCCAACTCTTTCAACAAATCCCCTCTCTACTTACATCAGCCAGACTCCGATTTTCCTGCTTACAGCGAAGAAACAGCCCTGCCCTTGGGTCTTACCTGCTGAATTAAACTGGGCTACACCTGGTGACCCCGCCCCAGGCCCTCCCCCAACACCTGCCCCCAAAGGAGCACGTGGGCTCTGTCTCGCCCGGACACCAGAGACAGCTATGGGCAGATGTGAAAGCCTTTGTCACCCCCATCAAGAGGCAGGGATGTCCAGACAAAGGCTGCCCCAGGGACAAGAAGATGGACAGCCACAGAACATCTGTTTGCGAGGAAACACCTTCCTGCCAGTCTAGCTGCAGCCCTTGCCCCCAGACCCCCAGGCCCCAGGGCTGCAGGGGGTGGGGACCAGGGCAGGAATGAGAGCCCCTGGCTAGAGCCGTCTGACCCCCTGCAGTCCGAGCAGCCACCTGGGGTCCCACTCGCTTCTGGAGGGGACACCACACGAGCTCCGCTCTTTCCTGACGGCTCCCTGCGGCTGGGTCTGGGGCCCCCTCCTCCCCTCCCAGGCGCCCGTCATCCCTTTGTTCCTCCTTCGTCCGTCTCCGTGGCCGCTGGGTGGCAGTGTGGACGCGGGCACCGGCCGCCCGCCGGGCAGCTCCCCCAGGCCGCGTCTGGCGCGCATCCGTGTCGCCCGCGCTGCGCTGGGAGCTCGGAGACCCGCGCACAGCGTCGCGGTCCCGCCTCGGTGCAGCCTGAGAAGCCCAGCCCGCCCGCAGCCAGACCGCCGCTCCTCCTCCTCAGATCGGGCCCCGCGCCCTCCCTTGCCAAGCCCGGGGATTGAATTAGCACTTCAATCCTGGCTTCCGGCCGGCTGTCGCGACCGAGCAAATGCAGCATCCCCGCCCTGCAGAGGCGTGTGGCCCGGCCCGGACCACGGACCGAGCCGCGGGCTTCCTGGGCGGCCTGCTGGCACGGGGCCTCCCAGGAGGGCCTGGCGGAGGAGGGGGCGGGCATGGCTCCCTCTTGTTCCACCTGAGAGTCGAGACCGCATGAGCACAGAGGTGCCCCACTCCGCCTCCCGATGAGAGAAGGATCCAGACTAGGGAGGTGCACTTACCTCGAGAGAAGAGGCCGGCTCTGGCCAGGTGGGGGCACCCTTGACCCACCTTAGAACCAGGGCGGTGACCGAGGGCAATCTCACGGGCAGAGGTCCCAGCCCTGACGCTGCACAGGCTCAGGCTTCAGGAGGCCCGGGCCGGACCCCTCCTGAGGCCCCGCTCCGCACCATCCCTGCGCGGTCAGCTCCCTGGCACAGGCCCCCTGGGCTGGATCTGCAGGTCCTGTGAGGGGCAGGCACCCAGGCCAGCTCAGGGCTGTGGGCTGCAGGTGGGGATGCCTGCAGGCCTAGGGCTGCTGTGGGGGCTCCCGCAGAAACCCCAAGCAGGGCTGCTGTGGTATCTACGCGTCCACAGGGTGCTTGAAGAGGACCAGCCCCCTGTCCGCACTGGGCGTCACCCAGCCTTCCCTTCGCCCCAGCCGCTCTAGGCAGACAGCCCCTTCCTCTGAGGCAGTCAGTATACAAGCATCTTGCAGACATAGTCGGGTAGCCAGGGCCTTGCTCCCAAAACAGAATCGCAGGAGGCCCTGAGACTGTCTCCCCACAGCCCCCTTCTGGCCCCCAGCCCCAGCTGTTTTCCTTTGTACGTGCACATCTACATGCTTCCTTGGAAAAATGAAGATGCTTGTTATTATTTTGCTGAGGTTTCTGACATACAGGAGGAAGAACCATGGGTGACTGTGGCAGGCAGCTTCTAGAATGGTCCCCACTGGCCCGACCCCCAGGAGTCTCCTCCTGAGTGTAGGCTGGGCCTGGCCGCTGGCTCCTGAGACAGGGATACAGACTGCGATGGGGCGTCGCTTCCCTGATGGGCTCAGGCCACACTGCTCAGAGGCACCAGCGGTCCTCAGGAGCTGCCCAGGGCAGAGGCGCCCAGCGAGGAACCCAGGCCTCGTCGACCACCCGTGTGACCTCAGGGTCAAGTGTGGCCGGTGAGGCAGAGCCTGGCCTTGCCTGGCATGAAGTCCTGGCCCACAGCACCTGCAGGGACACCGATGATTTGTCACAGTTGCTGTTTGGGGGTGACAGTGATACAGGAACAGACAAGGAATATGGCTAGTGAGGACGTGGAGGACGAAAGGACACCGCACAGTCAATCATCAGAGCCTTTATTTCTCTTGTTCTTGAAATCTGGGTTTGCAGCAAAGCAAAGCTGTCTCTACTTGATTAACAAAGAAAAGGAACTTATATTTTAATATAATTTACAGGAAGCATTGATCAAAGGTAAGAGGATGCTTTTCCATATATAGTCTTTATGACTTCACTACCATTGTTTGTACTTAACTGTTGTAATAATTAAAGAAGCTATTTTATACTTTGGACAAAGCCAAGAGCAATTCTGAGTAATAATTACATAACATTTTGGCTACTTAAAGTTGTAAAATTTTAAGTTCTTCAGGAATAATACCCAGAAACACTTTTTTTCCTTTCAGACACTGGAGATGCAGGGGCCGCCGGGCAGGTCCCCCTACACGTGCTCCTTGTCGAACTCGCAGAGGAAGTGCATGGTAAGGTGGCAGGCCACGTCATTCCAACCCCCCGAGGCCACCAGCTCCACGCAGTCCTCCTCGTCGTAGGCGTTGTTGGGTTCCCCGCTGCGCCACTTGCTGAAGGTCTGCATGGGCGAGCGGTCAGCGTAGACGAACGCGCCTTCCCTCTCCAGGTCGTTGATGCCAATGAAGACACGGGCCAGGCCGGCCTGCGAGATGTAGGCGGCCAGCAGCGCGTTGGCGGCCTCGTCCTTGGGCATGCTCAGCGTGCCGCCCCGGCCCTGGCAGGCCAGCTGCGCGTCCAGGTAGCGCTTCTCCTCCTTCACCAGCAGGTACATCTTCTGCTCCGTCTCACGCACCCCGGCAACGGCTGCGACGACAAGGCTGCAGGGTGAGCGCCGGAGGTCCCCGAACGGAGCACCGACCCAGCGCACCGTGCAGCGGGGGCAGACACGGAGTCCTGGCCGGGCCCACGGAAACCACCCCCGCAGCCAGCATTTCACGGGGCAGGGCTGGGGGAGGCCTGGGAGCAGGAGGGTGCTCGGAAGCACGTACCGTTCTTTATGAACTTCAGCTCGGCCGTGAGCTGGGCGACCTGGTTGTCCGTCTCCCCGATGGCCTTCCTCAGCTGGCTGCACTCGCACGGTATGCCTGCGGATGGAGACCACGGCCAGCACGTTAGGAGATGAGCCCCTCCCCAAAGCACCGACGTGATGCAGCAGGCACGCAGGCCGTCCAGGCTGTGAGCGAGACTTGACCCTAAAGGCGAGGAGCGGTGCGAGGGCAGCGACAGGGGCGCCCGGGTCAGGTCCAAGTTTCTCAGTCTCGCTCTGGTCACCGTAGTAAGGAATCAGTGGGGTGCAGAAGTGACATGGGGTGGGCGACAGTGGGGGTCGTGACCGTCACCGCGGGAGGATGTCTGGACCATGTTTCGGGGGCGGGAGGGGAGAAGACGAGATGTTTGAGAAGCGTGGTGGAGCTGGAGCCCTTGGGCGATGTTTGGTCACCCATGCGTGGTCTCCTCCTGGACTCTCAAGAGGACCCTAATCTTCGTCCCCTGAGGAGCTCCACGGGGTAAGGAGCCTTCTCGGAATGTCATTTGGCTGTCACAGCGTCCTAGGCCAGTCGCACGTGGAGGCACACCTGGCTCCAGCATCCGCTCTAGATCAGGAGGACTGCCGGGTCCGCCCGCCCCCCACCCCCACCCCGC
>SJYU01007298.1:15010-47294 GCA_006410795.1 Tragelaphus strepsiceros | reverse complement strand
TCAGACCACCCACAGATTTCAGACGCATTCCTTCCAGATGTTTCCCAGACAACTGACTGAGGGCCTTCCAACGCTGGTCCTTGATGGGATGGGAAGACTCCAGTCAGGAGCCAGCAGAGAAGGGAAGGAAGGGGTCCCACGGGGAAAACAGTGCAAACCAGGGAGACTGGACACCCATGGGACATTCTGGACATCTGGAGGGAATCCCTCACACTTTCTCAGCAACTAACAAAAAAGTTCCTGGTCGGACAAGTAGGATCTCACATGCCTCGGGGCAACTAAGTCCGCAGGCCGAAACCAGAGAGTCTGCACGCTGCAATGAGAGCCCCCGAGTGCCCAGCGAAGGCCTGACGCGGCCAGAGAAGAAAATATGTCTTCTTTAAAAACCACACTGATGTAACCTCTCACTGCCGCCAGGCTGGCAGCTCTCTGAGGCAGGGAGGGTGATGGCAGACGGCCTCCTTTTGCTTCAATAAGAAAGGGTGAACAGATTTGATCCTTTTGAATGGCCATATCCTCTCATACTTCAAAGACACCAGCATTTCGATCTACAATTACATGCCTGGAATTTATCTTCAAGTTCCACTCAGGCACATTAAGAATGACATTTAAAGATGACTCACTGCAGCAAGGCCTTAGGAAACTGCAAACCTGCCATAATAGGAGACCAGCCAGCTAAAGCACGGACGCTGCATCGTCAGGAGGGAACGAGCAAACCCACGTGTCCTCCTATGGACAGAGCTCCAAGGGCACGGACAAGCGGAAAGAACAAAACGCACGACGGTACATACATTTTGCAACTGCTCCTACAGAAGCAGGGAAGAACAGAGCTCACTTGGCCATTCCAAAATAGCTCTGCGAAGGTGAAGAACCCTGACAGTTGGTCAGAGGGGAGGGTGGCTGGTGGGGAAGGAAGGAGGCTAGTCCCTGGGAATATACGTTTTGAACTTTAAGCCAGGAGCACAGTTGGTTTATTTTTGAATTAATTTGTTCCAAGTAATGGGAGAATAAATAAAAAACAGCTCCTGGGCTTGGCAGAGGGGTGGTGGTGACAGAGGTGCTCTGGGTCTTGCCTGGGACCAGGGTTTCACAGGCCAGAGTCACAGATGGCACATCCCAAAAGGAGACGGTGGGTAAATCACACCTCGGAAGAATGTGCAAACAGGAGATGGGCTGACGAGCATAATGGCCTTTCCCGGGCGGTTGCAACCTCCACCCGATGCCGGTGTTGAGAGCTCAGCTGGGAACAGGCCAGAGCACCTCAGGGCGCGGTCTCCCAGGACAGTGTCCCACCGTTGACAGAGCACTCGACACACCGCTTTTAAGGACTTCACAAATTTAAAGCAGCAGCAGCAAGTGAGCCCTAAAGGGGACACTGGTTGACATGGCCACGCACTGTGTAGCTGCTTCCCTGTGAACCTCAGCACCAGCCCAGGAAGCAGGCTACACAACATCGTTTCACTAACGAGGGAACAGGTTCAAAGTGACTTCCATTCTTGGGTTTCAGAACCCCCCAAAAAATGACTAGGGTCCATCAGCCATAAACGGGAGGCCACAGAGTGCCCCCTACCATGGCCCACCCAAATCTGTGCCCTCTCTCCCCTGCACACTGACGTAACTGCTTCCATCATGGTTTGCACACCCTCATAATCGCGCCTGTGTGTAACGATCACTGGCACGTGAGGGCCAGCCGGAGCCGAGCGCCGCACCCTGAGCCGGCCCGCGACGCGCGCCTCCCAGGAGGCACTTTGTTTCTTGACTCCAGGCAGGCAGGACCCGGGAGCACTGTTTACAGAGCACTCTGGGCACCTGCTCACTCACAGCCCCCACCCTGTTCTCCCCCAGCAGTGCCCCCAGGGCCTAGGGGCGGCAGGTACCTTTCTCTCCCGTGGGGCCGACTCTTCCGGGTCGTCCTGGGGCGCCTTTTTCCCCCTTCTCACCAGCATCCCCTGCGGAAGAAGCCACAGGCCATTAGGACCTCACGCCGAGCTCTGGGCCCTGGCCTCTGTGCGGTGGGAGCAACCAGAGAAAGCTGCTCCACGTCTGTGCCTCCAGCTGGGGCCCCGACCTCCCTCCTGCCCAGCCCCCAGGGGCTTCACCCCCGCTTGCTGACCCCCTCCCAGCCGGTCTCCCTCCCCGGTCTGCTCTCAGCACTCTGCGTCCTCACCCACCCTCTCCCTGCAGCGATGCTCCGGCCCCTCTCGACTGGCGCCAGTCTTGCCACTGGCTTCCGTTTCATTTCTTTTGTTCAAAACTGAAACAGGGAACCGGGCCGTCGAGTCTCCCTGGCATCGCACACTTGGCACGTCCCAGATCCACCCCTGGGTTTCCCTCAGAAGTGAGTCTCTTCTGTGGGCTTTCCTGCCGTTGAGACATCGACTCGCCCAGATGCCACGCCTCAGGCCCTGAGTCGTTTCTGGTTTTCCATCCCCCTCGTCAAGGCTAGCGGGCTACACTCCATGGGGTCGCAAAGAGACAGAGAAGTCGCTTAGTTGTCTGACTCTTTGTGACTCCATGGACTGTAGCTGACCAGGCTCCTCCATCCATGGGATTCTGCAGGCAAGAATATTGGAGTGGGTTGCCATTTCCTTCTTCAGGGAATCTTCCCGATCCAGGGATCAAACCTGGGTCTCCCGCACTGCAGACAGACTCTTTACCATCTGAGCCAAAGACTGGGACGCAACAGAGCCAGTGAGTATCCACCAACTGTGCACAGGCCAGCCAGCTCCCCCGGTCTCCCTCTGCAGCTCTGGGGGCGCGTGGACCACGAGCCTGCCCTCACGCGGCTCAGGACAGGTGACAGGTCGTAGAGAACCCTGCCCGGAGCAGGTCAGGATGTGGCGGGAGCGAGGGCGGAGTCCTGACACAACATCCAGTCCTCCCCCTGCCCGCCCGGTCCCGGCTCCAGTCCACGCCGGAACGACCTTCCTAAAACACAGAGCCCATTAGGACACCTCCCTTGGTTGGAGATTCAAAACCACCGACAGCCAAATGTCCCTAAAAATAACGTCCCATCTCTAAGCCCCACAAGCCTGTGCACAGAGCCCAGGTCTTTCTCACATGCTGCTTCCACCTGGAGGGGTTTCATCTCATCATCGGACCCACCAGGAGGCTTCACCCCCCCACCCCCCGCATGGTGGGTCTCCCTTCTCTGGAGACGGGGAGCCTGTCCTCACCACAGTCATCACGCCTCACATAGCCTCCCGCTGCCCCTGCTCCCGGGAGTGGCTGTGGCTGATGCGCCTTTCCCGGTGTGCAGAAGTCCAAGTGTACTTCTGTCCTTCACGAATGCCCCCCGTGCACCTTCACTGGGTGGCCGGCTTCTCTGAGATTACCAACTCCCCAGTGACATTCCCCGCCCCGATCATCTGGCCCGAAGTGTGTGGGCTGGGAAGCATTCAACAAAGAGACGAGCAAAGTGAGCACCAAGGAGACCTGGAAGGCGGGGGGCCGTGTCACCGCCACCCCAGCACAGCCGTGGCGGCTCCGGGGCCCACTACTCAGGGCGACCGACACATGCAGCGCTTACACGGGCCCTTGAATCGCAAGGTAGTTCTCGGGATTTTTTTCTTATCTTAAAAAGGAATGGCACCCCACTCCAGTACTCTTGCCTGGAAAATCCCATGGATGGAGGAACCTGGTAGGCCACAGTCCATGGGGTCGCAAAGAGTCAGACACGACTGAGGCGGCTTAACACACACATAGACAGGCTGAGCAACAGAATAGCCAACAACAAGGCTAGTTTATGAAACAAAAGATTAGACAGAAGGACTTGGTTGAAGGCCTGAAAAGTTTTGTTTCGGTTTTGAAGTTATCAAGTCGGGAGTTGAAGAAAAAACCCACAAATCCCCACACCCACCACTCAGGAATTCCAGAAAAGGGGAACAGACGTTTGAGCCTTCGTAGCTGTGATTTTCCAGCTCTGGGGAAAGTCACGAAGGGTGTGACGCAAGCACCCACGGAGCAGCAGCAGAAAAAAATGGGGGAAACAAGGCAGACGTGCTAGAGTGACAGACGGGACGTCCGGAGTAAAGAGCAAATTCTGCAAGCAACACAAGCAAAAGGAATTTTTAAAGCCTGCGTGCACGTGAATGGGAATTAGACAGACGTAGAATCCCCAATAGCGACATGAGCTAGGAGAATAAAATGAAGCAGGTTTTCAACAAAAGGCCGTAATTTAAACAGAGATCAGAAGGGGGCTCCCTGATGGCGTGGCTTCTGATCAAGGCCTGCTGAAGCAGGCGGATGCACCCAGGCGGGAGTCGGGGGAGAGGACCACCTGGGCGGGTGAGGAGCGGTGAGCCGGGGGTCTGGGCTATTGGGTGGGAAACCCGGAGCAGCTGGCGCTGGGACCAGACGCCCCGCCGGGCTGCGGGACGGAAGCGCCCACCAGGTTACCCGCTGCATCGCAGGAGGGCAGTGAGGAGGGTGTGTCCGCGTCTCTGAGAGCACCTGGGGAGCCCGGACCTCACGGGGGCCTCAACAGTCCTGGAAAAGTAGCGCCAGCAAACCCCCCAGGTTTTCTTCCGTCGGTTAAGATGGACTCCGAGAGCTCGCACTCCGCTTCACTCATCTCCACAGCATCACCGCCCCGCCCCCGCCGCCCGCCGCCCCACGTGATGCGCGAACCGTGTCCACTTCACGGATGAAGACTCAGGCCGGAGACAGGCCATGCCTCCCGGAACCGCCAAGCCCCGGGGAGAAGACAGGCTGCCAAGCCCCTCCTCGGGGAGAGAAAGCCGTCAGTCATGCCGCCTCCTGCCCTGCGTCCACCCACATCTACAGCCCGTCTCCGAGGATCCAGCAGGGGTTGGGAGTAAGGATCCAAGGTCAGCAAGAGCCTGAAGAGCCCCAAACGTCACCTCGTGTCCCCCGACTCTTCTCGCTGAGACAGTAACAGGAATAAGACGTCGCCCGACACAGTTAAGGCTTCCTGAGGAGCAGGACCCATTGGGCTTCTTTCTTTTTCCTAATTAATTTAATTGTAGGGTAATTACTTTACAATACCGTGGTGATCTCTGCCGTACATTGACGTGACTCAGCCACGGGTACAAACGTGTCCCCCTCCCCCCCCATCCTGAACCCCTTTCGCATCTCCCTCCTCAGAGGGGTTTCTCTCCTGAGTCTAGGCAGAAACCCCCTCCTCGCCCTTCTCCCGAGACTCAGACCCGTGACTCTCTGGCTCCAGGCCCTTCAAGCCTCCCCCAGCGCTGGATGGAGGCCCCAGCCTTCCTCAAGGTCCTGCCGTGGGGCGTCCAGAACCTGGAGTCCGCGGGCCTCCTCATCTGGGGCCATGTAGACTGTCCCACCTGGCTCCCTCATCTCTGACGAAGAGGGGATGCCCCGTGTGCACACGGCGTGCTGGGGTCGCTGGAAAGACTCACCCGCCTCCCCACCCACCCTGGGAGGCAGCCCAGACCCCGAGACTCAGCGGCAGGAAGCTCCTGACCACCTGTCCTGTGACCTTGACCTTGACCTCCTTGCAGAGGCACCCTAGAGGCGCTTCCAGAAACATAGGCGGTTTCCAAGCCCTGTTGGTGTTCGGCAGGGCTTGAATTCATGGTGTCTGCTGTCTGAGGGCACAGAGCCTGCGCTCCTTCGGGGCTGGGGGTGTGCTCGCTGGGGACTGTCTTCCTGACCCCTCCCGCGCACACACATTACACACATCTGGCAACGCGCACACCCCGGGAGCGCAGGAGCCTTTCCCGACAGCTGGGTCTCTGTTGGGCGCTGATGTGGCGCCAGTTTGCTACGTCAGGTTCCGAATGACGGGTATTTGTAGTGTCTCGACCAGCAGAGGCGGACGATCCGCTCTCTTGCTCATTTCCCGTGGCCGTGTGCATATGTCCTCCGGCCTGCGGAAGGGAAGACCGCGTGTCCTGTGCGTATGGATCGCCCAGCGCCTGCGCACCTCGCGGACCGTGCGCGAGCTCCCTCTCCTAGACCGCCCTGAGGGAGATTCTCCACCGGAGCGGGAAGGCATGCCCGTTATTAGATGCAGGGCGCGCATCGCCGGGCTGAGTTCACAGCCGCCAGGGGAGGACCACAGCAGCTCGGCTCTTACCACACCTGCTGCAAATGCCAGGTCTGCAGGCAGGCCTCCCCAGGCCAAGTGCAGGGCAGAGGTGCCCCAGCAACGGAAGGAAGGGGCCAGGAGACCACAGAAGAGGGTACGGCCCGGAGCAACA
Source organism: Tragelaphus strepsiceros (assembly GCA_006410795.1). Taxonomy (NCBI): domain Eukaryota; kingdom Metazoa; phylum Chordata; class Mammalia; order Artiodactyla; family Bovidae; genus Tragelaphus; species Tragelaphus strepsiceros. Next base: position 41,106 of record SJYU01007298.1, on the reverse strand, counting down.
TTTCAGAAGAGTGAAATTCCCAAGTGTGTGTGAGTCACCTAACTGGTTTTATCAACCTCCCTCCCATCAATTTTTTTCCAGTAGTCATGTATGAATGTGAGAGTTGAACTATAAAGAAAGCTGAGCACTGCAGAATTGATGCTTTTGAACTTTGGTGTTGGAGAAGACTCTTGAGAGTCCCTTGGACTGCAAGGAGATCCAATCAGTCAATTCTAAAGGAGATCAGTCCTGGATGTTCATTGGAAGGACTGATGTTGAAGCTGAAACTCCAGTACTTTGGCCACCTGATGGGAAGAACTGACTCACTGGAAAAGACCCTGATGCTGGGAAAGATTGAGGTCAGGAGGAGAAGGGGACGACAGAGGATGAGGTGGTTGGATGGCATCACCGACTCAATGGAGATGAGTTTGGGTAAACTCTGGGAGTTGGTGATGGACAGGGAGGCCTGGCATGCTGCAATCCACGGGGTCGCAAAGAGTAGGACACGACTGAGCAACTGAACTGAACTGAACCAATCAATTGGATAAAACCTTCAGAATAATGATGCCGTTTTAAAATCTCTGAGTGGCAGGCTTGCTAATACACACTTGTGTTCTCCTCCCTACAACCCCATTGTTCCAGCCATAATGGAAAGGGCTCTTACTCTCTCTGAATGCAAAGAGAGATTGCTATTTTGGGGTCTGCAAACGGACCTCATCTCGAGCACCATGCCAGTTGGGGGAAGGCTGCCTGGAGTCATGCTGAGAAGGACCTGAAGCCCCTGTGACTCAGTGGAGGAGGCATCCGCATGGGACGGCAGAGGCGGCAGCATTTAAGACCCCCTGTGCCTCCAGGCTCCTTCTCTAAGGAGACGGGCACCGGCTAGTCCTCTCAGGCTGAGCCTGGCCCGGCGTTTGTCTAACGGACAAGCAGAGGCCACGCGCCTCCTCTTTCACCTTAAGAGCAGGACCCATATTGTGTTTTTACTTCCATCCCCACTGGCCAAGGCTGTTCGTGACACGCGTGCAGTCATCAGACCTTTCACAGGCTCTTGTGGGCACGTTCCGGGCAGGTGTGGCCAGCGGAGCCCTTGTCCCTTCCCTGGCTCCCTGTGTGGCCGGAGCACCCAGTGGTCAGGAAGCCACCTGGAGAGGGCAGGGGGCGGCAGGGTGTCCCCTGTGCCCTGAAGCTGGGTGTGACGCTGATGCTCTACACACCAAGCACTGGAGAAGTCCCAGCCCCACCACGACCCTGAGCCTTATGGAAGGGCCTGGGGTCAGAAAGGCCTCGCTCTGCTCCCAGGGCCTCCTCCTCTCTGCAGCCGGGGAGCATCCCAGAGCACCTTCAAGGTCAGAGATGGAGCTGTGAGCCGGGGATCCAGGCGGTAAGGACCAGCTGAGCGCAGCTGCCCCCTGCTCCCCCTCTCCCCCGCCACAGGGGCCCAGGTCTGGGGGGTGGGCCCTGCTGTGATGCCAGAGCCTTGCTCTGCAGGGGGCATGCATGCATGTGGACCTGAGCGTCTCTCCTCCACCCTTCCCCCGCTGCCCACCCCCAAACCCCCGTAAAGCCCAGAACACTGAATCCCTCCTCGCTTCTGGTCAGCACCTTCTCAGCCCAGAAGGCTCTCACGTGGCCCCGCAGTTCTGAGTCAGAACACGCCACAGAGAGTAACCAGGCGAGGTGTGGGCGGGTCCGTCAGCATGACTCTGGGGCCGGTTCACAAGGAGCCTGCAGAATCCAGCATCACGAAGCTCACCCCAAATAGCTGCTGCAGCTTCTGTTTGCCAATTATCCCTCAGCAAAGCTGGATATCTAAGAAAGAACCAGCTGCCCAGATTTCCAAGGGCTTTTGTAAATATACTAGGAAGTTTCTCCACTGGAATTGCCGATTTGATGTCGACAGACTAGCGTGAAACTACACACAGCCTCGTGTGAGACGAGGCTGCCCCTGAGATCCGGAATCCAGACTGCACGCTGAGTGACAGCGTGTTGCCCACGGCCCCAGACATCCCACACTGCTGCTTGGAGCCTGTCCTGGCGGGTGAGCCTTGGCAAGCAGGGTCTCGGCAGATTCACCGACACACCCCCTCTGCGGGAGAACTGGCATCGCGTTGCTCACTGCACGTGCCCAGCCTGTGCGCGTGGGAGGGGCGGGGAGGACAGCCGGTCGGCTCTCTGCGGACTGGCCTTCACCCGGCAGTTCAGTGGCTCGTCACCGCCCGCAGCACGGTGTTAGGTGGTGAGAGGCCACTGCTGAAGGGAGCGACCAGTCCCTGGGGTGGCTGCCGGTGGGAGAGAAAGCCCTGCGGGGCCTGTGGAGCACACAGGTCAGAGACACCTCATCTGGATGCGGCAGAAATGGTCCCGAAGCAGATGGAAACAGCATCTTCTCAGAAGTGCCCTCAAGATTCACTTGTAAACCCAGACACCTGACTCTAGATGTTGCCCCCATTTTGCATTTAATCTGTGGACAAGGCTGAGCTGTAGACGGGCGGGCCGTGCCCTCCTGGGCTCTGTGCTCAGAAGCACGGCTGCTGATATGGCAGTGGGTCTCCTTCCACCTTTTCTTCCAACTTCTTTGCATTTGTATATTTTTACTGGGATTCGGAAGGGACTGTTTAAAATTGCTGACTCTTCCTACAACAATTGGTCTCTGTGTAAAGCATTCTTTAGAACCCCCTCCTGGTTGCATTTCCCAGGTTACCCGCCTGCCCACCGGCCGCCACATGGGCGGCGCTGCCCGGGAGGCCTGGGGACTGTACCTTTGAGGCCGGGAACGAGGATCTGCACGGAGCAGGCGTCGTCCACTGTCTGCTGCGCGGCCCCAGCCTGGAGCACACACAGGAAGGCCAGGCCCATCAGAGCCAGAGCCCACTTCATGGTGAGGCTGGCAGGACGCTGACTCCTGGAGGGAGGGGGGAGGGATAAACAGTGATGGGAATTCTGAAAGCCCAACAGTGAGTGACAGTGTGCAGGCCGCCTGCCTGGGGCCGCTCCCCTCGTTCTGGGGCGTCCCTCTCTCTCTTCCCCTCTCTCTCTCTCTGCCTCTGTCTCTTTCTCACTCAGGTGCCAACTTAAACCTCCACCCAGACGTCCCCTTTTCCCAGCGGTGACAATGAGGACCATCCTGGGAGGTGTTACTCTAGATTCTCCTCTTCTGGTTCTTTATAACTAAGGTTCAACACACACAAAGGCGTGTTCATCGTCAAAAACCAAACGCTGGAGAGCCGCCCCTTCACACGATGGTGTCCTGACCCCAGTCTCTGGCGCCTGCCCCAGCCCCGCCCCCTGCAGAGGGGCCGGTCCCCACACTTGTGAGCCCGCCCGCTCCCCCTGCCCTGGACTCGGCTCAGCGGATCCCTGGACAGCGCAGGGCTGGTGCGCCAGCTCTCAGTCATGGGATCCTGGTTCACACTGTGTGGTCTTACCCGCTTTACTCAACAGTTTGTTTTGCTGGTTTAGTTGCTCAGTTGTGTCCGACTCTTTGTGACCCCAGGGACTGTAGCCCACCAGGCTCCTCTGTCCATGGGATTCTCCAGGCAAGACTACTGGAGTGGGTTGCCTTTTCCTCCTCAAGGGGATCTTCCTGACCCAGGGATCGAACCCTTGTTTCCTGCGTTGCCAGTGGACTCTTTACTGCTGAGCCGCCAGGGAGCCCTTAGTAAACATCAGCGCGCCAGGATGCACGTACAGCATGCTGCCACGGGCATCTGTGGCTTATCCGTTATCTCCTTACATTGCTGAGAAGGCGTCTCAACAGGAGGGCTGGGGTGGGGAGAGGGAACCACCACTCTAGCGGCAGATCGCTTATGCTCAGGTCGATGGACACTGGCTTCTTGGTGTTTGTAGGATGCAGGCCATGCTCAGATTGTTTTAATCAAAAGTGTACATGAGAATATCCTCTCTAGCTAGAAACAACTGCGTCAGGAGACTACCAGGGTGTTTAGCAAGACCTATTGCTCTGACACTTAAAACACACTTGCTCCTTGGAAGAAAAGCTCTGACCAAGCTAAACAGTGCATTAAAAAGCAGACACACTACTTTACCGACAAAAGTCCATATAATCAAAGCTATGGTTTTTCCAGTAGTCATGTATATGAGAGTTGGACCAACTCTCAAAAAGGCACAAAAAGGCTGAGGGCCAAAGAACTGATGATTTTGAACTGTGGTGTTGGAGAAGATTCTTGAGAGTCCCTTGGACTGCACGGAGATCCAACCAGTCCATCCTAAAGGAAATCAGTCCTGAATATTCATTGGAAAGACTGATGCTGAAGGTGAAACTCCAATAATTTGGCCACCTGATGCTAAGAAATGACTCATTGGAAGAGCCTGATGCTGGGAAAGATTGAAGGTGGGAGGAGAAGGGGACGACAGGATGAGATGGTTGGATGGCATCACCGACTCAATGGACATGAATTTGAGAAACTCCAGGAATTGGTGATGGACAGGGAGGCCTGGCATGCTGCAGTCCATGGGGTCGCAAAGAGCCGGACACGACTGAGCGACTGAACAACAACTGCTCCAACTTGGTCTCGAGAACGGGGAGCAGCGGGAGGTGGACCCTGAGCGGCGGACAGCCCCCTCAGCCCTTCCCTCATCCCCTGGCCCTCTGCCCACTCCTGTGTCTGTGCCCACCCACCCAGCAGGTCCTGCCAGCAGAAGTTGGGGTGGGCAGACCCTGGTTGGAGCCTGTTTCCCAGCCTTCAGGCTCCTTCCTGCCCTCTTAGAAGAGGAATTTTGTTTTATAAACCAGGAAGCTGCAGCTCCTCCTGGCGCCTCTTCAACAACAACACCCTTATCTCCCAGCCAGGACCCGGGAGGCCAGAGCCCTCGAGACGGGGACCCTCCCCTCCATGAAGGAGGCAGCTTTGAGGAGGGGAAAGGAAATTCAATTTGGAACTTTTAGTAGAAATACATGGTAAGAATGAAACAGGCAATGAAAAATATGCCGCTTTCTGCACGCCAAACATGCAATTGTCCATTTTCATTAAATGCCCACAGCGGGCCCAGCACCTCTCGGGCACCTTGAGGGCCTGCAGAGCAGTGGCTCGGGGGCAGAAGCCCCACCCCACTCGCCGTGTTGCTCCCACAGTGACACTAGGCCTCCCCTGCAGCTGTAGCACGGCCAGCGTCACCCCAAAGGCACACATCTTTCCTGTCTTCTTACCAAGGCCCTCAAAGGAAGAAGAGGCCTTTTCCGTATTTCCCTCCCTAACTTTACAAGAATCATCTGTGTGTTCTCTAATTTGGCATATAGGTTGTTCAAAACCATAAATAAAATTGGGGAGCTGTTTAAGATTGGGGTGCTGCTCTGCTTACCCCCAGGGCAACACGTTTCCCATCAAACCGAAAACCAGTTACACACACTTGGTGGCTCCCAGACGTCCGCTTTCAGCTTCAGGACTGCGGACCAGCTTCAGCCCGCAGGCAGGTGGCTCAGGGGGCGGGGGGGCCCCTGTGACACTGCACAGCCCAGTGCTGGAGGCGGGATGACCCCTCCCCGATCATAAAAGGACCCGACGCAGGGGACCCGACTTGCCCCGACAGTTGCTTTCTGCAGCCCCTCCGGACTCCTGTCACTGAGTCCCACCCGGAGCTGCTGGGTAGACATGAGTTTGTGTAAACTCCGGGAGATGGTGACGGACAGGGAGGCCTGGCATGCTGCGGTTCATGGGGCTGCAAAGAGTTGGACACGCCTGAGCGACTGAACTGAACTGAACTGAAAGCAGAGGCGCAGTCCTCCTGGCGCCCCTCCTGCGGGGCACGCACCCGGCTGGGACTCAGGAAAAGCTGCTTCTCCCCACCTTCAGTCAGCTTGGCAGCGCTTGCCTTGGTCTCCTAGTAACTGGTACACTAAGTGCTTCTCCTCTCTCGGCTCCAGGCAATCTCCACCATGAACCAGAGAATTATCCCGGCCTTGGTCCCTGCGACAGGCTGACCTGGAGCAGAGCGCTCCGCCCCGCACCCGGTACCCCCGGTGCCCCCCAGCAGCCATGCCTCGTGGCCCCAGCATCTCCCGCGTCCCGCCCCAAGGCTGCAGAGGGGCCAGCAGAGTCCCTACCTGAGGCGCACACCAGGCAGAGGGGGAGTCCTGACTGTGGCCACGGGGACCCTGGGCCCCGGGCTGGGTCTGCGCTCAGACCCGCACATCGGGCAAGTGGCCTGGCTGTCGGCCGGGCAGCGACTCCACTCGGTCCGGGGCTGCAGCCTTATCTGCAAACGGCTTCCTGTTTGCAAAGCATCAGGCGGAGGAGGAAGTTTGGGAACTCAGGACGTGTGAGAAGTCGGGGTCTCAGGGCCCCTCTTCCCCCAAACTTCCACACCAGTTCCTTCTTTATGCATCTTTCCTGTTCCTCTTTCTTTCTTTTGAATAAATAAGCATGCATATTGTGGGAATGCAGCAGAGCGGAGACTGACAATTATCACCTGATATCACACAGAATACAGGCTGACATACTGTATTTTTTTCCACGTGGGTATCACTTCAAAACCATGAAGTACTCACCTGCTGCTTGCCGAGACCTAATCTGTGCGTGTGTGTGCTGAGTTGCTTCGGTCGTGTCTGACTCTGCAACTCTATGGACTGTAGCCCGCCAGGCTCCTCTGTCCATGGGGATTCTCCAGGCAAGAGTACTGGAGTGGGTTGCACACCCTCCTCCAGGGGATCTTCCTGACCCAGAGATCAAACCCTTGTCTCTTATGTCCTCTGCATTGGCAGGCGGGGTTCTTTACCACTACCGCCACCTGGGAAGCCCTAACCCATGATAAGACCGCAAAAGCCCTCCACTCACTGGAATTTCATTTAACGGAACACAAGCCAGATCCATGACTGGATGGATCCGGCTTCCGTGTGGCCGGAAGTGGGGTGCAGGGGTGGGGGTGTCATTTAAGAAAACAGTTGGCAAATTAGGATCATAAAAAGCTAGGTTCAAAGATGAACGTTTATTAAGACTGACAAGAGGAGTTATCACAAATTACAGAAGTAGGGACTGACAGATGCCACACACATCCCCAAGGGCATGAGGAAGAACGGACTGTTTATTCAAATTGCCTGACAGTATAAGTCAAACCGACAACTCGGATGGAAACAGACCACGTCCTGGAAAACACAAGCTACCACGGTGGACTCACCACGGAAGAGAGGATTCAACAGTCCTGGAGCAATTAAGGGGATTGCACTTGTGATTTTAAATCTCCCCAAAAGGAAATCTCTAGGCCAGATGGTTTCATAGGAGAATTCTGCCAAATGTTTAAAGAAAAACTAATTCCATACAATTCTTCCAGGAAACAGAAGTGGAGGAGAAACACTTACCAATTTATGTTAGTGTTATCCTGGTACCAAAACCAAAGACACTACCAAAAAGAAAAGTACAGACCAATAACTCGCAAAAGATATGGATGCAAAAATAAAAAATGTAGATGAAATCAATTTTTAACCAAGTATTAGCAAACAGAATTGAGCAATATGTGAAAAGATTTATAAGCTATGACTGTGGTGTTTTGGGGATGCAAGGCTGGGTCAATATTCAAAAATCGGCTAAAGTGAAAAATCGACTCAAGTGACCCACCATACTAATAAACACAGGAAAGCTACATGTCACATTAGCTGAAGCAGAAAGCATCTGACAAAACCCAACACACTGATGATAGAAACTCTCAGAAAAATGGGAACAGATGGGGAATTTCCTCATCTTGACAAAGAGCGTGCATTTTTAAAATAAAAACTGTATTTTTAATTGAAACATATCTGACACCCAAGGTTCAAGACCAAGGTGTACAGCACACATCGATCTGATACATCTGAACACGGTAATATGATCACATTGATCTGATACATCTGAACACGGTAATGTGACTGCCTACAGTTGTGGCGTCAGTTAGCACTTCATGACATCAGAGTCGTCATTGTTTTTTTAAGTATTGATTTAAAATTTTTTGGCTGACAGGTCTTAGCTGTGGCACTCAGGATCTTAGTTCCCTGACCAGGGATCAGACCCAGGCCGCCTGCGTTGGGAGAGTGGAGTCTTTAGCCACTGGACCACCAGGGAAGTCCCTCATCTCCTTTTTTTGTGGTGGGAATTAAGATCTAGCTCTCAGGAATCTTGACGGTTTTAATACAACATTGCTGTCTGTGTCCACTGCACTGTCCGCTCCCCAGGACTTACTAGCTGCCCATGTGTACCCTGAAACCTCTCTCCCAGTCCCTGCCTGCCAGCACCACCCTGGCAACCACTGCCCCTTTCTAGTTTGGCTTCCTTAGACCCGCATGAAAGGTACATAGTGTCTTTCCGCTGGATTATCCCACTTAGCTTATGACAAATCGCATTTATACCTGCCTTGCAAACAAGCACCAAAAAGCCACCAGCATTACTGGTGCTTCTCCTCCGGGGCCTCCGGTCTTCACCCCACTGCTCCCCGCCCCCAACACTGACCGCCAAAGAGCCGGGCCACTTCCAAGGGGTCGGACAAGTATCTGGCCCACGTCCCAGTTAGTATTTACATTTCTCAGATATAACTGAGACATCTGGACACGAGAGCCCCAGCAAGCCCATGTGTCTCCAGCTGGGAATCTTCCCGAGATCACCTCTGCGCAGCCGTATCTCGGGACACTTTGTCCACAAGGACGTTAACCTCACCCGCCCTCCCCTCAGGGCTTCACTTCTCCAGAGCTCCTGACGGCAGAGGGACACCAGGCCACACGGCCCGCCGGCCTGCGACTCAGTAGCCCAGCCCACCCTTGTTGGGAACAGGATGCAAACGTGGGGCTCCCGGGGCCCCAGAGTGGACGGTGCCACAGCTCGGTGCACCCAAGATCCAGGTGTCACGAGGGATCTTAGTACAGGAGGCTGCCCAGAATCAAGGAGGACTGTGAAGGCCACGGAGGCCGTCTGTTAGTCACGAGGCTGGGGCAGCGGGGTTCCTGGCCAGTCACTGTCCCCAAACTGACAAACCCTGCAGCTCAGAAGTGGGCTCCACCATGTGACGCAGACCACCACCACCAAGGGCCTACTGAGTGCATGTGACCTTCACTCGTGCTTATAATCACCTACGAGGGGCAAGAATCTGAAAAATATGAACGCGTGTGTAAATGAGCCACTTCGCTGTGAAACCAACGTGGGGCCCTGACGACAGGCGCTGTCGGTCCAAGACCCCCCAGCCCGAGCAGGAAGCGACCCGAATCTCCAGACAGCTCTGCACCCGCGGCTCTGCAAGTCTGAAAACCACGCCCAAAACACAGCACTGAGAATAATATTTTATTTAGTCACTTGTTTACAACTGAAACTCTGGGAATTCAAAATTAACATCCTTGCCCGTGAGCTTCTTATAGACACCAGAAAACGTTTCAACCTACAAGAGAAGAGATAAATTGTCACAACACACACGGGGATATGACCTCTGCAGTCCCAAGGGGCTCGAGTCTGGTGTGGGGAAAGGACTCCACCCCCCGCACCGCCTGCTGGCTCCTCTGGGTCACTCGGAGACCCTGGGGTGAAGGGTCTGGTGGAAGACCCTGGTGGAATGAAGCCAAACGACAGTTCTCCCCAGTCTATCTCGACCACCACCCAGCCTTAAGTTCAGCCTAACACACACCATGGAATTACTTCACGTCCACTTCTCCTAACAATTTAAAACAACTCCAGTGTTTAAAACATCTCCCAATTTAACCTGATCTACAGCCCCCAAGGCTGTCGGCTCCCACAGGCGGGTTCGGGAACCGCTGGGGCGGGCTGTGCTCCGCCCAGGTCTGCGTCTGGCCCCGCCCCGGGGGGCTGGGCCCCGTCTGGCCCCGCCCCTGGGGGGGGGCCGGCCTGCATCTGGCCCCGCCCCTGGGGGGCCGGNCAGTTAGCACTTCATGACATCAGAGTCGTCATTGTTTTTTTAAGTATTGATTTAAAATTTTTTGGCTGACAGGTCTTAGCTGTGGCACTCAGGATCTTAGTTCCCTGACCAGGGATCAGACCCAGGCCGCCTGCGTTGGGAGAGTGGAGTCTTTAGCCACTGGACCACCAGGGAAGTCCCTCATCTCCTTTTTTTGTGGTGGGAATTAAGATCTAGCTCTCAGGAATCTTGACGGTTTTAATACAACATTGCTGTCTGTGTCCACTGCACTGTCCGCTCCCCAGGACTTACTAGCTGCCCATGTGTACCCTGAAACCTCTCTCCCAGTCCCTGCCTGCCAGCACCACCCTGGCAACCACTGCCCCTTTCTAGTTTGGCTTCCTTAGACCCGCATGAAAGGTACATAGTGTCTTTCCGCTGGATTATCCCACTTAGCTTATGACAAATCGCATTTATACCTGCCTTGCAAACAAGCACCAAAAAGCCACCAGCATTACTGGTGCTTCTCCTCCGGGGCCTCCGGTCTTCACCCCACTGCTCCCCGCCCCCAACACTGACCGCCAAAGAGCCGGGCCACTTCCAAGGGGTCGGACAAGTATCTGGCCCACGTCCCAGTTAGTATTTACATTTCTCAGATATAACTGAGACATCTGGACACGAGAGCCCCAGCAAGCCCATGTGTCTCCAGCTGGGAATCTTCCCGAGATCACCTCTGCGCAGCCGTATCTCGGGACACTTTGTCCACAAGGACGTTAACCTCACCCGCCCTCCCCTCAGGGCTTCACTTCTCCAGAGCTCCTGACGGCAGAGGGACACCAGGCCACACGGCCCGCCGGCCTGCGACTCAGTAGCCCAGCCCACCCTTGTTGGGAACAGGATGCAAACGTGGGGCTCCCGGGGCCCCAGAGTGGACGGTGCCACAGCTCGGTGCACCCAAGATCCAGGTGTCACGAGGGATCTTAGTACAGGAGGCTGCCCAGAATCAAGGAGGACTGTGAAGGCCACGGAGGCCGTCTGTTAGTCACGAGGCTGGGGCAGCGGGGTTCCTGGCCAGTCACTGTCCCCAAACTGACAAACCCTGCAGCTCAGAAGTGGGCTCCACCATGTGACGCAGACCACCACCACCAAGGGCCTACTGAGTGCATGTGACCTTCACTCGTGCTTATAATCACCTACGAGGGGCAAGAATCTGAAAAATATGAACGCGTGTGTAAATGAGCCACTTCGCTGTGAAACCAACGTGGGGCCCTGACGACAGGCGCTGTCGGTCCAAGACCCCCCAGCCCGAGCAGGAAGCGACCCGAATCTCCAGACAGCTCTGCACCCGCGGCTCTGCAAGTCTGAAAACCACGCCCAAAACACAGCACTGAGAATAATATTTTATTTAGTCACTTGTTTACAACTGAAACTCTGGGAATTCAAAATTAACATCCTTGCCCGTGAGCTTCTTATAGACACCAGAAAACGTTTCAACCTACAAGAGAAGAGATAAATTGTCACAACACACACGGGGATATGACCTCTGCAGTCCCAAGGGGCTCGAGTCTGGTGTGGGGAAAGGACTCCACCCCCCGCACCGCCTGCTGGCTCCTCTGGGTCACTCGGAGACCCTGGGGTGAAGGGTCTGGTGGAAGACCCTGGTGGAATGAAGCCAAACGACAGTTCTCCCCAGTCTATCTCGACCACCACCCAGCCTTAAGTTCAGCCTAACACACACCATGGAATTACTTCACGTCCACTTCTCCTAACAATTTAAAACAACTCCAGAGTTTAAAACATCTCCCAATTTAACCTGATCTACAGCCCCCAAGGCTGTCGGCTCCCACAGGCGGGTTCGGAACCGCTGGGGCGGGCTGTGCTCCGCCCAGGTCTGCGTCTGGCCCCGCCCCGGGGGGCTGGGCCCCGTCTGGCCCCGCCCCTGGGGGCCGGCCTGCATCTGGCCCCGCCCCGGAAGCCAGCCCCTACCTTGTGCTCCACGTTGTTCTGCTGAGCTTTGTCCAGATGGACCTTTATGAGTCGGCTGCCGTCCAGCTTCACGCGGATCCTCTTGCCCACGATCTCACTTGGGAAAACCAAGTCCTCCAGGATGGCGTCGTGCACAGCGGTCAGAGTGCGGCTTGAAGAACACAGCGACAAAAGTGAGAACCCCAGCAAGGTCTGCCCTCCTGGGAACCCCCAGGTTACCTCCGCCAAGTCAAACCCTGAGTGGAACGCTCTGGGTTCCTGAAGCCACAGCAACACTAGCTTTCGAGTTACGTCCTTTCATCTCATGTATCACAGCAGAGCCGCTGCCACACGAGGAGAGGGAGACACACACGCTCCCATCTCACTTCCAAAGCCAGCGTGTTGTAAACCACACAACCAGCTCTCACGAGTGATCATCTCCAGAAAAGGAGATTAGTGATGACTTTTATTATAGGACACCCCTTTAGGTTGTCATTCACGTGATTCTCTGTAGTAACCTCTTACCTCTTCCAAAATGATCTCCAGTGTTGTCAAATGACCAAATGTCACCACAGGCTTTACCTACTGAAGACCCTTTGAGGGGTCCCTGGCCTCTAAGATGCAGCAAAGCCCCTCCCCGTTCCTGCGATGGAATGAGGCGACACCCCACCCAAAGGACACTGTTCTACCCCAGCTCTAGGATGTGGCCCCTCCCATGAGGGTCCCAATCTCAGCCCATCCCATCACAGACCGCCAAGGGAGCCCTGCTCCTCTCCTGGATGTGACTCCAAGTTCACAACCCATCTGGCTGCCAGACAAGGTTCAATTAACCCCAAACTTCTAGCCTATCAGTTTTGTACCACAGGATACCAGGAATGAGAGAATGAAGAGACTGTTCTCACTCCCAATGTCTGCAGGGCTCCCTTTTATTATGGAACATGTCCAGGTCTTATTCACCCCTCAGTGGCTCAGACACCACGTCCTACTCATTTCTCTTTCTGTCCGGCAGCTCCGCACACACAGAAGGGGCTCCTAAATGACCGCAAAGCTTCACTGCTCCAAGGCCAAGAGCAGCTTCAGCACCTCAGCACACAAATCAGACGGTCAGCCCAGGTGACGAATGGCTGCTCACCACTGTCCAAGCACACCCTTACGGGCCAGGAAAGCACCATAGACCCTGTTATTTACTTCCTTCAAAACACAAGACTAGAACGGAACCTGGCTGGTCTCAAACTCAAACTCTAGCCCAATCTGAAATCTGAGGGGAAGCAGTGGCAGCACAACCTACCATCACAAGGCAGCAGAGCCAGCCTGCTTCAGAAGGAGAGTGACCGGGACCCTGCACGCAGCTCGTGCGGGACAAAGATGAGCACAAAGGAAGAGAAGCTGCAGGCAGGAAGGCCGGCCGGAAACGGGTGGGATCGCTCAGCGCAGGGCAAGGGAAGACTCCCGGGTCTGGGCCAGGCTGGCGTCATCAGCTGAGAAGTGGAGACAGGTGTGCAACGAGGGAGAGCCAAGGCTACAGATCTGGGAGTCAGCACCTTCACTGTGTGCAGAGCAAAGGGGCTGCTTTTATAGTCAAGTACTAATCCAGGTTGTCAGAACCCAGGCTACAAAACCACCTAAGTATCAGCATTAACAAAAGAAACGTTCTTGACTATCCCCTGTATTTGATCTCCTGCAAACTATCCAGAATAGCCCCCCTCCCTCAAAAGTTCTACATAATGCTACCCCAACTGCCCTGAAAACAAGACCAAAGCACCACAGCGCAAGTCCCGTAACGCCCGGCACGTGCTTTTCCAGCCTCTCCATCCTCCACAACGTGGCACCGTCAGCACCTGTCCACAACACTAGAGACCCCTCACGCCCTGCTTCTAGGCGCTCTGGGGCTCGAGATGAGACTGAGTTCAGACGCCAGCACCATGAACACTGGCTCAACGAAGGGAGGATGATACCCTTTACCCCATCAGCAGTGATGCTCAAGTCCTTTCTCAAACTGCCCAAGGCAGGCCTGCAGGGACCCAACAAACCAAGTGTGCGGAATCAGGGACTTCAACACAACACCAGCAAGCTCAGACCAAGGAGCCAACCTCCAGTGTCTAGTTTACAGCAGACAACCCGCAAGTCAGTCAGGTTCATAAAACCTGCAGCAGCAGCAGCACCTTCAACCTCTGCCATGAGCAACAGACAAGTCCAGTCTTTCACCCTCCAAGTGGCAGCGAAAGTAAACAGTGACAACACTGCTCTGCCGGCCCCACATCGGGCGAGCGTCACCCCGCCGCGCTCACAGCCCCGCATGGGGCGAGCGTCACCCCGCCGCGCTCAGCTGGCTCCTCCTCATCGCTCCTGCCCGAACCCAGAGAACTGGATCAAAGTCTCACCTTCTGTACCACCTACGTGAGTATATGTAACTCTTACCTCCAGAATCAACCTTAAAACATTTCGCACAGTTACAGAAATCAAGTTGATAAGAATTCCCATGTGAATGGCTTTCCTACATCATCCACACTTAATTTTAAAACCTTTATATAACTCTTACTATAAACAACCCAGGCCAATCAACAACGGTTATTAAGAGTGGTACACACATTTTCAATGCTGACGAAACCTACCTCCTGGGACGTTTCTGCTTATTTTTCGTCCGGCTTTTTCGAGTCGGCTTAGGCAGAATTCTCCTCTGTAAGGTAAAAATTATCATTCAACAAACTTTTAAAAAGACTTAAGTTGTCAGAAAACTAAGCACTATCAAAACTACTTTATAAAACAAAGGACTTAATGGCTGAATAAATTCAAAGCTCCAGAAAGTCAAACAACCTAGACCCAACAAATGAGTAAGAATCTCTGAAGTACTTCCTGACCTCATTTATTCTTTCAGAACCCACTGCTGCTGCTGCTAAGTCCCGTCAGTCGTGTCCGACTCTTGTGCAACCCCATAGACGGCAGCCCACCAGGCTCCCCTGTCTCTGGGACTCTCCTGGCAAGAACACTGGAGTGGGTTGCCATTTCCTTCTTCACTGCATGAAAGTGAAAAGTGAAGTCGCTCAGTTGTATACGACTCTTAGCGACCCCATGGACTGCAGCCTACCAGGCTCCTCCATCCATGGAATTTTCTAGGTAAGAGTACTGCAGTGGGGTGCCATTGCCTTCTCCAGCTTATAGTAAAATGTAACTGGAAAAATGTGATCCCCCAAATATTACATGCCTGTTTACCTTTCATCCAACCCACTACCCGCTTACAGGTACTAAGTCAGAATACTACTCCTTGACTTCCTCATCAGCCAAGCACTTAAGTCCTAGAGATTTCTGTTTGCAAGAAGGCCCAATCTAACTTAAAAAACAAAAACACAGCCTCCTAACCATTTTCTCCTTACCCTACCAACCACTCCTTTGCGTGTCTTTTCCTCCCAGCTGCTGCTGCTGCTGCTAAGTCGCTTCAGTCGTGTCCGACTCTGCGTGACCCCATAGACAGAAGCCCACCAGGCTCTCTTGTCCCTGGGATTCTCCAGGCAAAAACACTGGAGTGGGTTGCAATTTCCTTCTCCAATGCATGAAAGTGAAAAGTGAAAGGGAAGTTGCTCAGTCGTGTCTGACTCTTGGCGACCCCATGGACTATAGCCTACCAGGCTCCTCCATCCATGGGATTTTCCAGGCAAGAGTACTGGAGTGGGGTGCCATTGCCTTCTCCGCACCTACATGTAATTTCCCAGGGTGGTATGAATCTGCTGAGAAATCCCACCAGGTGGAGCATGTGCCAAGTTCACATCTTACCTTCATTACTTCTGCACAACCCAGTACCTTTATGGCACTGCAGCCAAGGCAGGCACTGGGGCCGCTTTTAACACTAACATCAGAGTTCAGTTCAGTTCAGTGACTCAGTCGTGTGCGATTCTTTGCGACCACATGGACTGCAGCACCCCAGGCTTCCCTCTCCATCACCATCTCCCGGAGCTTACTCAAACTCATGTCTTTCGAGTCGGTGGTGCCACCCAGCCATCTCATCCTCTGTCCTCCCCTTCTCCTCCTGCCGTCAATCTTTCCCAGGATCAGGGTCTTTTCCAATGAGTCAGGTCTTCGCATCAGGTGGCCACCCAGCAGCAGTACCCCCTATCTCTTTAACCTGGTGCGAGCAGCGACCAGTGACTCTACCAACACAAGCCCTCACTCCAGCGACCCAACACGACGCGCCCCGCGGGCACACCTGGGCGATGAAGACGACGTGCTTCCCGCTGAACTTCTTCTCCAGCTCGCGCACCAGGCGCACCTGGATTTTCTGGAAAGACTTCAGCTGCGGGACGGGGACGAAGATAATAATAGCTTTCCGGCCACCGCCAACTTCGATCTCCTAGAGTCGAAGCGGGAAGACAGGCACAGATGCAGTTAGGCGGGGACTGGGACCCCGGCACTACCGGCGGCCCGCGCACGTGCCCAAGCCCCGCCCCGTCCTGGGGGAACCCGAAGCCGAGGACCCCCTTGCCTTGGCGGCCGTGATGTTCAGCTCCCGCAGCTGCGCCTTGAGGTCCGAGTTCATCTCCAGCTCCAGCAGGGCCTGTGGGGCGGCAGAGGACGCAGCCCACGCTCAGCGCGCGCAGCCTTCATTCACCCCGACCCCCTCCGGGGCCCGACTCGCCCGCCCCCTCACCTGGGAGATGCCCGACTCGAACTCGTCCGGCTTCTCGCCGTTGGGCTTGACAATCTTGGCGCTGGAGCTGAACATGGCCGGGACCTGGAAGCACAGGGCGCTCAGGGCGAGCGGCCGGCCCCATCCTCCCCCTACACAAGCCATCGGGGCCCCCAGGCCGGACAATCGGTCGCATCCCCACCCGGGGGCCCCAGACGTGTGCCTCCAGAAGCCGGCGGACCGGCATAGCGTTCGCGGACCACGTACCTTTCAGAGGCGGCCAAAGATTCTTGCCGCTGCCGACTCGAGCAGGCCTAGGAAGAGGCCTAAATCTCGCGAGAGTTCGTTAAATCCCGGCGGCGAAGGGGAAGAGGCGGGAGTAGCGAGAGTAGAGAAACCGGAAGAACCACTGAGACGCGGAGGCAGCCTAGAGAGTTCCCTGAAGCGGCTCCTGAGGGCGGGAAAGGCGGAATTCCCGTGTGGGCTGTCGAGGTTCCAGGCGGGCGGTGGGCGGGTCCGGCGAGAGTCTGTCGGGGGACCCAGGTCCGCCTGAGGAAAACAGCTTGGGCTACCCCCGAAGATAGGACCAAAAGCCTCACTTAACACGAGGAAGCTTAACGTCCCAGCTGGAATAATGGAAAGGAACCGGAGACTTGGGTTCCGTTTGGGCTGTGGAGGACCAAATGAGATGCTTGTGAAAGCGCTTTGGGAACGAACTGCTTTGCGAATAAATGTGGTTTCCAGGCCACACTGGGCTCTCGTATCGACTGCTTGGTGCGGCCGACAATTCTGAGACGTTTAGGGACACCTGTGGTGGAGGCGGCCTGGAGGTGAAGAACCATCCCAAGAGGGAAAGTTCAGCTCAGTTCTGTCGCGCAAGTCGTGTCCGACTCTTCGCGACCCCATGGACCACAGCGTGCCAGGCTTCCCTGTCCATCACCAACTCCCAGAGTTGACTCAAACTCACGTCCATTGAGTCCGTGATGCCATCCAGCCATCTCATCCTCTGTCGTCCCCTCTCCTCCTGCCTTCAATCTTTCCCAGCATCAGGGTCTTTTCCAGTGAGTCAGTTCTTATCAGGTGGCCAAAGTATTGGAGCTTCAGCTTCAGCATCAGTCCTTCCAATGAATATTCAGGACGGATTTCCTTTAGGGTGTACTGGTTGGATCTCCTTGCAGTCCAAGGGACTCTCCAGAGTCTAATCCAACACCGCAATTCAAAAGCATCAATTCTTCGGCACTCAGCTTTCTTTATAGTCCAACTCTTACATCCATATATGACTACTGGAAAAACCATAGCTTTGACTAGACAGACCTTGGCAAAGTAATGTCTCTGCTTTTTAATATGTTGTCTAGATTGGTCATAACTTTCCTTCCAAGGAGCAAGCGTCTTTTAATTTCATGGCTGCAGTCACCATCAGCACAGACCTGGGGCCAAACAGGATGCAATACCAGGAGGAGGACAAGGGATACTTGGGCAAAGTTGGGGCTCAAGCTGGACAGCTGAATTTAGTGCAGCTGTGGTGAAAGATTCGGGGATGGCAAATGGCCTTAGAATGGGTCAATAATTTGACACAGCAGAATTTTTTATTGGAAAAATGCTTACTATCCTGTCACTTGAAACACGTATGTAAAGGACTTCCTGCCCTAGAGAGGAGCGAAAAATACAATTCATAAATAATTGTCTAGGTGTGTGTTCTGTGCTAGCTGTAAGGAAAACCCACTGGATCCTTGCCCTTGGGAGATGGCAGTTTCGAGAGTGAAAGTGAGAGTCGCTCAGTCGTGTCCTATTCTTTGCAACCCCATGGACTACACAGTCCATGGAACTCTCCAGACCAGAATACTGGAGTGGGTAGCCTCTCCCTTCTCCAGGCGATCTTCTCAACCCAGGGATCGAACCCAGGTCTCCCACATTACAGGTGGATTCTTTACCTGCTGAGCCACCAGGGAAGTTTAGTGAAGAAAACTTAAATTGTGTGACTGAATATATAATGACAAGTTGTAACAGTACATACGAGTAAAATGAGTAAAGGGGGCCAGGAGGACTCAGGCTTTAAGAAACCAGGGAATTCTGTGGAAGAGATGGAATTAATCTGTGGTGAGGAGAAGGGAAAGACAGAGGATGAGATGGTTGGAGGGCATCACCAACTTGATGGACGTGAGTTTGAGCAAGCTTTGGGAGTTTGTGATGGACAGGGAAGCCTGGTGTTCTGCAGTCCATGGGGTGGCAAAGAGTCACTAGGGAGAAGGGCATTTCCAACCTAGCAAACAGTATCTGGCTGTGGGGAGATAATCTACTTGAACTTCAGTTTCCTCACCTGTCAAATTTACCAGAGCAGTTATCCACATGGGCCAGGTGCTGTGGAAAATGCTTAGAATGTTACACTAGGTGATGTCTAAGATTTCCAACAACCTTTACTAAGATTGTGTTCATCTCAGATATTTAAAGCTATATATACTTCTCTATGTGATTGTAGCCATGAAATTAAAAGATGCTTACTCTTTGGTAGGAAAGTTATGACCAACCTAGACAGCATATTAAAAAGCAGAGACATTACTTTGCCAACAAAGGTCCATCTAGTCAAAGCCATGGTTTTTCCAGTGGTCATGTATGGATGTGAGAGTTGGACTATAAAGAAATCTGAGCGCTGAAGAATTGATGCTTTTGAACTGTGGTGTTGGAGAAGACTCTTGAGAGTCCCTTGGACTGCAAGGAGATCAGTCCTGGGTGTTCATTGGAAGGACTGATGCTGAAGCTGAAACTCCAATACTTTGGCCACCTGATGCAAAGACCTGACTCATTGGAAAAGATCCTGATGCTGGGAAAGATTGAGGGCAGGAGGAAAAGGGGACAACAGAGGATGAGATGGCTGGATGGCATTACCGACTCAATAGACATGGGTTTGGGTGGACTCCAGAAGTTGGTGAAGGACAGGGAGGCCCAGTGTGCTGCAGCTTATGGGATTGCAAAGAGTCGGAGACGACTGAGCGACTGAAATGAACTGATACTTCTCTAATTTAGAGGGAGAGGGGCCAACTGATTATCTCACTGAAATCAGCTTGGAACTTGTTGAAGAGAGAAAATGGAGCTAACCTGTGATCTTACCTGGGTCACCATTCCAAACCTCCTTGATGAACCATTTCCGTTCCTTTTCCCACTTTTTCAACCTGGCTTCTGTGTCTCCCACTCCACAAAAGCAGCACTCCAGATGTTCGTCCAGTAAAGTTCTTTCTGGCCTCCAGGACTTTGTTGGAAGGCCTGGTGGGAGAGGACATTCTTGTCTTGCTTGTTCCCCATCCTCGGGGAAAGCATTCTTTCATCACATCAGTGACTATGATGTTAGCATTAGGTGTTTATAGATATTTTGTAGATTTATTGAGGAAGTTCTCTCCTATCCCCATTTTCTGGTTTTTATCATAAATGGGATTATGTCAAATGCGTTTTATGCATGAATTAGTATAATCATGTGAGTTTTTCTTCCTAGCCTGTTAGTTTTGTAGACTACCTTAATGAGTTTTCAAATATTGCGCCTTCCTTGAATGTCTGGAATAAACCCTGCTTGGTAATGGGGTTTAATTCTTTCTCACTGGGCTCATCATCTTACTCTCATCTTACTTTCTCATCATCCACTTATTAATATTTTATTGAGGATTTTTAATGTCTATTCACAAGAGACATTGGTCTGTAGTTTCCTTTTTTTGTATTGTTTTGGTCAGGTTTTGGATTAGGTTAATATCAGCGTAAAATAAGTTGGGACGTACTCCCTCATCTTGTATTTTCTGAAACAATTGTGTAAAGTTAGTGTTAAGTCTTCAAACATTTGGTTGAATTCAGCTGTGAAATTATCAGGGCCTGGAGATTTCTTTTCCCAGGGGTTTTCACTATGATTAATTCCATTTCTTTAATAGTTACAAAGATATTTAGATTATTTCTTTCATATTGGATGAAATTTGACAGTTTGTGCTTCTATAGGAACTGGTACATTTCATTTAAATTGTTAAATTTATGCCAGTAGAATTGTTCATAATATTCCCTTATTATCCTTTTAATGTTCAGAACAATAAAAGATGTATTTTTAAGAAGAGTCCACAAGAACCTTTAAGTCAGTACATTATTTCGAGTTCCTGCAGGAGGAAAATACTACGTGGAAACAGAGCTTGTACATCGCAGGATTAAAGAACATCTGGGCAGTGATTGGGAGAGCAGTGTCTGTTGGGGGGGTTACAATAAAGCACCCCTTCTTTAGGAAAATCTACCCTCCAGAGGTCAGAGGAAGGTCACTCAGTGCTGGAGAAGACAAGTTTTTCATCTGTTCTGACAGCAGATGTGTCAAGTGTCGAACCTGGGCTTGGAAAAACTGCCATTTTTCTTTGGCAGTCCTAGGTCCGTTTATGGCTGAAAGCTTTAGTGAGTGGATGCTGTCTTCCTGAGGGGAGGCTCAAAAACGAGAGCAAAGAAGCAAATCTACATGTTGCAACAGAGTAGAACCTCGGGAAGTTTGTAACATCTGGGTCAGCCTTCGGGATTTGTGCAGAATGAGGACTCTCAATAAAATCCTGAGGCTTTACTCTCCCTGAATTATTTTTCTTTCAAGTGAAAGGGATAAGGTACTGGCCTGTTTCATTGACTGGAATACTAAGGAAATGGAGATATTGAGAAATGGAATATTGCCTGCCACTTCAGTAAACAAAGAATGTCAGAGTCATCAGCAATTGCAGCCAACTCTGAAGGTGAGATGGCCAGCCCTGAGGGAACTCAAGGAGGAACCAAAGAGTATCGGCCAGGAGGAGCTATCAGACTGCAGCTTCTCCTTAGAGTGAGCCCTGAGGAAATCAGGATGTGAAAACGCTGAGGTGCCTATGAAAGGAATGGGTCCAGGGAGCCCAGACCCTTGCATCTTCCCATACACAGTTGTTCAGTTGCCAAGTCTTGTCCTCCAACTCTTTGCAGACCCATGAACTGCAGCACACCAGGCTTCCCTGTCCTTCACGATCTCCCAGAGTCTGCTCAAATTCATGTCTGTTGAGTTGCTGATGCCATCCGACCATCTCATCCTCTATCACCCTCTTCTCCTTTTGCTTTCAACCTTTCCCAATTGGCAATACAATAATGTCTGTCCCCAGAAGGAAAAGGCCAAAGGCTGAAAAACTCAGTGCTGCTTTACGTGAAGCTGTTCTAAGTCTTGGGTGCCCTTTGGACTGTAGCCCGCCAGGCTCCTCTGTCCATGGGATTTCCCAGTCAATATACTGGAGTGGGTTGCCATTTCCTCCTCTGGGAGATCTTCCTAACTCAGGGATCAAACCCATGGCTCCTGCGTCTCCTGCATAGCAGGCTGATCCTTTACCCACTGAGCCATCTGGGAAGCCCCCATTATCTGTAACACCCCTTCCCAGGAACCAGGCCAGTGGCACTTTCAGCCAGCTTTGGTTGAAACGGTCTGATCTCAAGATGAGACTGAAGTGCCAAAGGCAAACTCACATACAGAGCAAGGCCTGAACTGGAAAGAAGAAGCCTTTACGTAGATCCCAAATAAAGCCTGGAGGACCTCACACATAAAGAGGGCGTGAGCTTAGATCCACGAGAAAGATGTACCTTCAAACTGCAGGGTCAGCAGGAAAAGCAGTGAGCCCAGAGGAGCAATGTGGGCACCACCCCTCCCTGCTCACCCAGTGAAGGAGCAAACGGACCGAACAGGCTCTGTCTTGAAAGCAGGACTACATCTGGGGCCGGACCGTGGACTTTGAGCTATATGCCCAGTACCTACAGTAACGACATACCAACAGGAAAACCAGGCCCCTGGAAGGAAGAGCCCCAGGGCTCATACCTAGACTCTCTGTAGCCTAAAAGAATACCTAATTATCTGTGTAACCGAATAGAATCATAAATTCTATTATGCTTATTGGGGTGTGACCACAGGCAGGGGTATGTCCACTGTTAACTACCTAGGCTTAAGGCATATGAATCATGGGTTAACTTTGATTGTATCTTTCTTTTCCTTTATTCAGACTAGTTTCAGGGAATTAGGGGAGGTAGGTTTGGGCACGTACACTTAGGGTATATAAGGTTTTCACAAAAACTGGTCAGGGTCCTTGGCTAAGAGGCGACTCTGCCTTGGGCCCGCCGGTGTAATAAACTGCATTCCACTATCTGCATTGTCCTTCTGAATGTTTCCCGGAATGCGTGGCTACAACACCAGAAGTGCTCTGGAGCCTTCTCTGGCCCCTGTAGGGACAAGAAAAGTGATGGCCTTAAACAAATAGACTGCCAGGTATCTCTCCAGCAAAGATGGCCTTATTCAGGGTCAGCAGGGAAGTATAGTTCAGGATCTGCCACCGTGGTGACCCATGTGGAGTTCCGGCACAGTGAGGGAAAGAGAGCGCTTCTGTGGAGAAGAGGGAGCTTGGGGCTGTGGAAAACAGTCTGTGGCTGTGCGCTGGCCAAGTCTGTGCCACAAAGAAGAGAAGTCCTCTTCCTCTTGGGCTCTGCCATCGTCGCAGGGCAGGAGAGCTCCCGTTCTGGTCTCCCAGATCTATTTAAGGTTTCTGCTCATTAATTTTTTACACTGGGTAGTTCTGGCTAGGACAGAATACTGCCAGGGCAGAGGGCACAGTTAAGCAAGCAAGATCGATTCTCCTTTAAAAAGTTAACTTGTTTGTTATATAAAAGTCCCCGCGAAAAAGGATCCTGTGCTGAGAATGCCTTATCTCAGCTCTGTGAGGCAGAAAGCCTAGAGGTCAAGGGGGACATCAAAACAATTCTCTTCCCTCCAGATCACAACTCCTGATGTTCATAATAAAGTGACAGAAGAGTTACTGATGAGTCCTTGAGTGTAAAATGAATTTATGGACCTGCCTGTCTGATCAAGAATTAATGGAGTGAATTTAACAGAAGGTTTTCTCTCCCCCTCACTTATAGCTGGCAGAATTTTTATTGTATTATCTATCAGCCAGTGTAAGGAGCATGTGAGTGAAATAAATGTGAAAGCCTGTAATGAATGTGAAAATCTTATGCATTTAATTGAAGCGAGGTCACTGACTTCTTCTGGAGAGTCTCAAGGTCAGTTTTCCTGCATTACCATAGGTGGCCTGTAGAAATACCGGTGAACTGTCAGTAGGCAGAAGGTGATTGCTGAGATATTAATCTCTAAATTATAGAAATATTAATACATTTGACTTTTATCACAAACTAATTATTTGCTCAACTTCAAGATATCTCATCAAACAACACCATTCTTCCCAGGCATCGTCATGAAACATGCATGAGATCAAAAGAATTGGTGCCTTTGCGGACATGCTGTGTATCGGCCACACCATCCACACAGAGTCAGTGGATATTCACAGCCACTGGACACAGCAGCAGCATCTCCATTTTTCAAAGCTTAGAACAGAGATTTTAAGCAACTCCCCGAATTTATACAGCTGGAAATTGTGGGGCTGGAATTTTCAG
Source organism: Tragelaphus strepsiceros (assembly GCA_006410795.1). Taxonomy (NCBI): domain Eukaryota; kingdom Metazoa; phylum Chordata; class Mammalia; order Artiodactyla; family Bovidae; genus Tragelaphus; species Tragelaphus strepsiceros. The sequence goes on along the minus strand of SJYU01007298.1, from coordinate 17,279 downwards.
TCAACATTGTGAACTTCACAGCTCAGGGGCAGGAGAGCAGCAGAACTGGGGGACTGAGTTACAGGAACACTTCATCACTTCTGCCATTCAGCCCCACCCCGCACCCCGGGGCAAATATCTCCTGGCAGTGTCTTCCGACTCTGGTCCAGGGCTCTGTACCTTATTGAGAATGGGCTAGTTTTTGCCCAGAGTAAGTAAAGTCACACACTTGGAGCCAGAGATTAAGATAAAAAATATTTACAGTTATCCGTCAACAAAGATGCCAGAAGAAACAGTTTTATAATTGCAGAAAGCCACTCAGATGATTTTCTGAACATAGGCAGATAATTCAAACAACAACTTTGCAGGGATGATGAGTACTCTGTGATAAAGGACCACAGCCAGCTAACTTACATGCAAAAGCAAGTCTTAATTAAGTAGGTCAGACACAAGGATCAAGCTAGTGGGAGGTGGGCTACAGTCTGACAGCACCTTTTCAGAGGCCCAGCCTCTTTCTTCCTCCAGGCAACACTGCAGCCTACAGCTGTGTCTATATCCTGCACAACTGTTATCATTTCATATCTGTCTGACAATCCCAGCTCTTTCCAAGCTTTGAAGATATTTGCTTTTGACTCACTCCCCTGACTCGTTTCCACGTCAGCTTCTCAGTCTGAAGTCAGCTCTTCCAGGTGCTGTCCATGTCCACAGCTTAACCTGTGCCACCAGGAGGAGGCGAGCGAGTGATGCGTCTAAAGAAAGTAGGTCAAAAGGAACACTTCCAAGGCCCTGGTTTGTGCTTACCAGGAGTCTGCAGAAGCTCCAGAGGCCCTGGGCAAATGGGGAATGAATGATCTCAAGAAGAGGGCCTGTGGTCATTCTGAGAGCGGTCACCTGGCTGTCCCTAACTCTCATCATATATCCACAGAAGAGATGTGGCCATCACATTACTCGATTTTTAAGGGCAACTTTTTTGAAAGAAGCTACCTTGAATTGCAATAACAATAGGAATGAGCAATGGACAAGAGCGACCCCATAGACGGTAGCCCACCAGGCTCCACTGTCCCTGGGATTCTCCAGGCAAGAATACTGGAGTGGGTTGCCATTTCCTTCTCCAATGCATGAAAGTGAAAAGTGAAAGTGAAGTCGCTCAGTCGTGTCCGACTCTCAGCGACCCCATGGACTGGAGCCTACCAGGATCCTCCGTCCATGGGATTCTCCAGGCAAAAGTACTGGGGTGGGGTGCCACTGCCTTCCCCGCAATTTAAATTAGTAAAGTTGAAATTTTTCAAATGGATATTTATTGAGTTCACAGGCAAGAACACACTGATCACACAGTTGCGATTCCTTCTTCCTGGAGTATCTGACTTCCTTCTCTGCCTAACTCACCTGAGTGAAAGAAAAGTGAAGTCACTCAGTCGTGTCCGACTCTTTGCAACCCCATGGACTGTAGCCTATCAGGCTCCTCCGCCTATGGGATTTTCCAGGCAAGAGTGCTGGAGTGGATTATCATTTCCTTCTCCAGGGGATCTTCCCAACCCAGGAATCGAACCGGTTTCCCGCATTGCAGGCAGATGCTTTACCGTCTGAGCCACCAGGGAACGCTTCTTTTATCCTTCAAACCTTACTCATACACTACTGCGTTCCCTGGCCCTCCAGGCACTGGCTCACTCCCCCTGCCTGGCATACACTTTTCTCTTGAGATGTCTTCTGTCTGTTCACAAGCCTATCCCTGTCTTTGTCAATTTTGTATCCCCGGGGTTGGGTCACACAGCATAGGTGTTAAGTAACATTTGTTGAACTGAAGACTTCAAGAAAATTGTTTTTGTTGTTCAGTCACTAAGTCCTGTCTGACTCTTTCTGACCCCATGAACTGCAGCACATCACGCTTCCCTGTCCTTCACCATCACTTTGAGTTTGCTCAAACTTGTCCATTGAATCAGTGATGCCATCCAACCATCTCATCCTATGTCGTCCCCTTCTTCTGCCCTCAATCTTTCCCAGCATCAGGGCCGTTTCCAGTGAGCCAGCTCTTCACACCAAATAGGAAAAGGAGTACGTCAAGGCTGTATATTGTCACCATGTTTATTTAACTTCTATGCAGAGTACATCATGAGAAATGCTGGACTGGAAGAAACACAAGTTGGAATCAAGATTGCTGGGAGAAATACCAATAACCTTAGATATGCAGATGACACCACCCTTATGGCAGAAAGTGAAGAGGAACTAAAAAGCCTCTTGATGAAAGTGAAAGTGGAGAGTGAAAAGGTTGGCTTAAAGCTCAACATTCAGA
>SJYU01007296.1:85693-106650 GCA_006410795.1 Tragelaphus strepsiceros | reverse complement strand
TAAGAGTGATCAGTGAGGTTTTATAAGATCTTTATGAACTCATAATTTTAGTGATAATTGATATATTTCAATGCTTTATAGTTATTTTTCTTCTTAATGCTCAAATTGTCCCCTATTTAGCCAAAAGCTTTTAAGTTGGCTCCTGAGTCTTTGATAAGAGTTTAGTAGCTTCTGTTTCTTTGTGGGTTAAGATGTTCCAGGATCATCTTAGGCATATGTGGTTCTTTCATGGAGTCCTGGTTTCTTTAGTGAGAGATGAAGTTTACAGACCCCAGTCAGGGCTTGAAGGTTCTTATTGCTACTGAGTTGGTCATTGCTTTGGACCTTTTTGGTAGATAGAGCTGGGGAGAGCACCTCATGAATTCCTACTGATATTCCAATTCACATTTAGGACTACAGGATTTTTGCTTCTTTGATTTTGTATTTATTTCTCCTCTGCCCAAAATTCTGGTTCTTAATGATACTAAATTAATATTTTTGTATTCTTTTTCAAAACACCAGTACTGTCTCATCACTTGGACTTCCCAGGTGGCTCAGTGGTAAAGAATCTGCCTGCTGATGCAGGAGACACAGGTTTGACCCCTGGGTTGGGATGATTCCCTTAGAGGAGGAAATGGCAACCCACTCCAGTATTCTTGCCTGGGAAATTCCATAGGCAGAGGAGCCTGGCAAAGAGTCAGACACGACTGAGCACACGCATACACTGTTATCACTTATATAGTATGATTATTGGAAACTATACAAGATTTCTTTGCATTTATATTTTTTCCTTAGGTTATATCCTCTTAGGAAAATACAATTGGATTGTTGTGTTTGTAAAGCATGTGATAAATTAGTTTCTCTTTTGTGGGTAAGCTGTCAACCAGATGCATAGGTTCATTTGTTTTGCCCCAGCCACAAATTCAGATAGTATGTTCATTAGCAAACTATCTTTTTAGGCAAAATTTTAAGAATTGTCTCATTTTTAAAAAGAATCATGTAAAAATCTTATGTAGTTTCAAAGCCAAATTCCAAGATGTATTAATGGAACTTTCTATCTGTCCCTGCCCCCTTCATCATGTTTTTTTTTTTTCCCCTCATCCTATCAGTAGCCATTTTTCTTACCTTTTTATTTTCCATTTTGAAGAAATGAGATACATTTATTGTTCATATCCCCCCTTTTTTAAATAAAAAGGTAGCATTCTGTGTACAGTATTCAATAACTTGCTCTCTTGTCTTAGCAGGATTTTCTGGAGACTTCTCCATAGCAGTATTACATAGAAGTTGCTTCATTTCTTTTTAGAAATGTTTAATATTTTATATTATAATATGAATAGCATTAACCATCATTGACTTAATCAGTCCTAACTACTGATGGACTGTGCTCCCAAACCTTCACAGGAGCACTTTTAATATTTCACAGCCACAAACTCAAGATATTTTGTGGCAAAAAAATTTAATAGCTGTCTAAGGAATCCATTTCTTGTGTATAAAATGAAAATTTTACCATATAATGTAGCAATAAAGAAGACTGTGATCTGTGAATATATAAATAATTTCTGATTCTGATGAGTATAACAGGAATTACTGTATAACAGGTCATTCCCTGTTTGAGGATGGCAAGACATTTCAGGTCAAGAAATGCCAAGATATATTTCTAAATTCATCTTGGCTTTGTGAATTTGGGGACCCTTCTGCTTTTCCAAAGGAACCATGTATCAGACTATCTCATCCTCATGATTCAGGCTTAGCTTCTGAAATCTTTACTTTCCATCCAGCAACAGGAGGATGCCATATTATTTTTTTTCTGTCTTTCCAAATACATTGATCTGCATACACTTTCATCCACAGTCTAACTTAGAAAAGATCAGGTAAGGACTGCGTATGATTTAATGAGACTTGCTGGTGTGAATCTTAAACACTTGTTTCATTTGAATATGAAATATGAAAGATAATTTAAATTTTTTCCTGTCAAAGCACAGCATCCTTGCACCAGCCTTTCACAGAATGAATGCATATATAGACATAGACATAGATATATACACTCTGTGTCTTCAGTCAGACGTTTGTCATCTTATCACTTAATCTTTCAGGAGAAACAGTGCAGGTGATCGTGAGAAGGCCCTGCAGGTCATGCTCCAGGTTCTGCAGAGCTGTGACCACCCGGCCCCCGACATGTTCTGCCTCTGTGGGAGGATCTACAAGGACATCTTCTTAGATTCGGACTGCAAAGATGACGCCAGCAGAGACAGCGCCATCGAATGGTAAACCAGCCACCTTCGTCAGTAACACATGCATCTTTGCAAAGAATAGAATTGTACAAGCTCAGGGTCCAGGTCTTTTCCCTACATATGTGTATCTGCCTGTTTGCTGGCAGTAAGAAAGATGCCATACACATGGTCTGGGAATTTCCGGATTCTTTTTTCCAAAAGGAAACCATTAGAAACAGGATTTTCTGCTGGTGACACTCTTCTCACAAGTTCACGCATTTATAGGGGCAAGGAAGCTCAGTACCCTCCTTCCCAGCTCCTCCTTCCAGAACCTTGTTCTACCACCATCATGGCATTATCCTCTCAGTGAGCTGTTCATTTCTTATTCATTTATTCATTCAACAAATGTTTTCTGAGGGTTTACTGCATGTCAGGAACTCTTCTACATGATGGGGATAAACAGCAGATCTGAAGCCACACCCTCATGGACCTTGCATTGCTGGTAAGGAAAGTCAGACAAACAAATACAGTAAAACAGAATATCAGCTGATGGTGAGGGCTTTGGGGAAAAGTTAATCAGGGACAAGGGAAAGGGAGGGTTGGGAGTTGTCAGCAGTTTTATATAGGATGCTCAGTGAAGGTGAATAAAGTGTAGGTGGTGACGGAATGAGCCTTGCAGATAACTGTGTTCCAAAAGTAGGGTGGGGAACAGCAAGAACAAGAGCTGAGGAGGGTCTCCTCAGCAAAGACCCTGAGGAGGAAGCATGCCGAGTATGTACAAGGATGATGAGGCAGGAGCGAGGGGGAGAGTGGCAGGAAATGCAAAAGAAGAAGACTGTTTTACTCAGAGCGAGATGATGCAGTGCTGGAATGTTCTGAACAGAGGAGTGACAAGATCTGAGCTGCATTTTAACCAGAGGACTCTCACGGTTATGCAAAGAACACATTAGGGGGTGTGTCAGCTATCATTTACTACATAACAAGCATCTCCAAAACCTAGTGGCTTAACACAAGGGTTTATGATTTCTCATGATTCTGTGGATTTCCCAGGCACTTCCTCTGCCAATTCTAGTCCTGAAGTGCTGAACTCATCCCTAAGGTTGTAGTCATCTGGAGAGTCAGCAGGGCTAAAAGTTCCAGGATGGCCTCAGTCACATGTGACAGCTGGTGCCGGCTGTTGGTGAGAGCCTCCATTCTCTAGCAGTGGTTTTAGTCCTGCAAGATCAGCTCCCTTACATGGTGGACAGCATTCTAACAGAGTGAATATGGAAACCAGAAAGCTTCTCAAGGCTCAGGAACTCTCACAAGGTCAGTTCTGCCACATGTTCTTGATCAAAGCCAACCACATGGTCAGCCCAGATTCAAAGGGGTGGAGACACAGATTCCACCTGTGGGAGGGAAACATGACAAAGGCATGTGCTTAGTGGTGTGGCAAGGGATTGTGGTTATTAAGTAACCTACCATGTGGATGAGGGCTGACACAGAGAACAGTTAGAACCTCAGAGAAGAGCTGATGGTAGCTTGAACCAGGGTAGTAATGATGAAAACAATGCGATGTCAGAACCTGGGTTTATTTGAAGATAGAGCACACAGCCTACATCATCCATTTCCATCGCAAGAGCTCTTGGTACCACTGTTTGGTCTCATTTCATTCTGACTGCTCCCTTTTCCCCTCCTCTTTGCTTTCCTTCTGTACAGATTGGACTCTGTCCTCTCCCCTCTTCTCTCCATCTACGCTGTTCCCTGGTAATCCCAGTCACTCCCACACCTTGGACTGTAGTCAGTCACCAGCCCAGCCCCTATCCTAAGCTTTGGCTCCACATTGCACTCTTTGTTTACCTATTCTTTCAAGTTGGTGCTGGTATTTAAGACTCAACATGTGTAAGACTGAAGTTATTCCCTCCTCTCCATAAGGGATGGCTTCCATTGTCTTGCTCTCTTAACACCATTCTTTAGCCTTCTCCACGTGCACTTTTGCTTAATGTTTGGTGACCTTCACTTACTTATCTCCCCATACAGTCCTTCTGTGAGCCTTCCCTTCCTCCCTAACCATCCTTTCCCATCAACACCACCCTCAGTCGGTGCCATTTTTTTTTTCTACTTTCGTGCCAGGAATGTTCTAACAGCATCCCAGGTAGGTTCTCTGCTTGGTGTCTGTAAAGTGTATCCTTCATAGATTAATAGCTTGCTTTTCCTGAAGCTCAAAGACCCAAAATACCTCTCCACTCTCTACTAAATACAACTTCAAACTCATAGATCACCGTTCTGGGTGCTCTGCAGACTTTCTCCAACCTGCCCCTAGCCCTGTTTCTCACTATTTGATATATGTCCACATAAACTGGAGTTCATTAGGAGATCCCCAAACTCCCATCTCTGCTCCTGCCATTTTCTGTGCTGGGGATTCCCTTTCTAAATCACTGCTGTTACAGTTCTGTCCATCTTAATGCCATATCTCAAGCCTCTCTGTCTTCTGTGAGTCTCTCTAGATGGATTTGTGTGGTTTTAGGTTATTTGCCACACTCATGAAAATTAGTATTTTCACTAATTGTGTGTAGATCTTACCTCTTTCATGGTACAAGTTCTTAGAGGGTGGGGACCTTCTTTTAGTCTTAATCCCCAGTAGTACCCAGTGCACTGCATGGTCAAGAGGAATCACTCAGGGTGTTGAAGGGAAGGGAAATGGAGGAAAATAATTGGCAGGGGCAAAATAGGAACATGTGTTCCTATCACCGTGGCCAGGAATTCAACCCCCAGGTCAGGAAATGATGGCCTGTTGGGTCCTTCAAGAAGGTCATCAGAGCCCTCTCCATGCAGTTCGAAAGGTAGTGCTGTGGGTACAGGAGCATGTGAAGCTTGATCTTCTGGTCAAGGCATGCTGACTCTGGTAAGGCCATGGGGATCATCTTGCTCTCAGAGATGTGGAACATGAGGCTCAAGGAGGCAAGGGACCAGTCCAAGGTCATGGTGCTGGACAGACACAAGCCTGGGACTGCAGTCCTGACTCCGAATTAGAGACTTGTCTGTCCCCAAGCTGGGCCTGTTCAATTTGTGGGTGAGAAACATAGAGATATCACCCTCTCTGCCCTCTTCACAGATAACTTTCCATAATAAAAGAAAATGGAAAAAAAAAGTCACATATAGTAGGATATTGGAGAAGGCAATGGCACCACACTCCAATACTCTTGCCTTGAAAATCCCACGGACGGAGGAGCCTGGTAGGCTGCAGTCCATGGGGTCGCTAAGAGTCGGACACGACTGAGCAACTTCACTTTCACTTTTCACTTTCATGCATTGGAGAAGTAAATGGCAACCCACTCCAGTGTTCTTGCTTGGAGAATCCCAGGGACAGGGGAGCCTGGTGGGCTGCCATCTATGGGGTCACACAGAGTAGGACACGACTGAAGTGACTTAGCATAGTAGGATATGGAATTTAAAATCCCCAAAACATACCAGGAGTGGGAGGGAGAGAGGGTTCAATTTTATTGGAATTTTGTTGACTGGGGTTGGAAGAACTTTCTTGATGTCCTCGGCTCCACTTGAGGGTACTTGTATCATGCCACAAAGTTCACAGAATCAGATTTTAACTGATTTCATGACATGATCAGATTTAACTGATAAGTTCTCTCTTTCACAATGAATGTTTTGTTGGTGCTTAATCTTCCTGTTGTCACATGAGTGATAAAATCACTCCTGGTTTGCAAAAAGACATTTCTGTGTCATTACTTCATTGATCAGATTCTTTTTCTCTGATCTTGATATTCGTTCTTGATTATGGAAGAGAAATACATTTTTTGTGTATGCTGCTGCTGCTGCTAAGTCACTTCAGTCGTGTCCGACTCTGTGTGACCCCATAGACAGCAGCCCACCAGGCTCCCCCGTCCCTGGGATTCTCCAGGCAAGAACACTGGAGTGGGTTGCCATTTCCTTGTCCAATGCAGGAAAGTGAAAAGTGAAAGTGAAGTCGCTTAGTCGTGCCTGACCCTCAGCGACCCCATGGACTGCAGCCTACCAGGCTCCTCCATCCATGGCATTTTCCAGGCAAGAGTACTGGAGTGGGATGCCATTGCCTTCTCTTTTTATGTATAGACAAAGGATAAGTAAGAAAATTTTAAATGGCATGGTGAACCTTTCAGTGTAAAAATGGTACTCACAGTTTAGGGTCTTGTTCTTTGAACATGAACATGAAGTCGCTCAGTCATGTCCAACTCTTTGCGACCCCATGGACTGTAGCCTACCAGGCTCCTCTGTCCATGGGATTTTCCAGACAATAGTACTGGAGTGGAGTGCCATTTCCTTCTCCAAGGGATCTTCCCAACCCAGGGATCGAACCCGGGTCTCCGGCATCCTAGACAGACGCTTTACCATCTGAGCCACCAGGGAAGTCTCTTGTTCTTTATCCTAATGTAAATCATCACTGCCCCTTCTCTCACTTTATGCCACTGCTCTTTGGCATCCAACATTTTGGCAGAACTACTTCTTACATGAAAAAATAATTCCATTTTGTGATACAAACAAACAGACGGCCTACAGAGAAAGGGCCTATACCTGTTGAGATTTCCATGAAATAAAAAATGCTCAATGTGCAAATGGAGTATAACTTTAAAAATGATATGTTGCCATTGTGGCTCACTTTAAGGGGTAGAATTATAATAGGTTTTAAATTTCTTTTGTACACTTTAATGTACTTTCTTATTTTATACAATGACCACAGCTTTTCTCTAAAAGCTATAAATCTGATGAAGAAAGATTTTAAAACTCCCTAGTGCTATTGTTGGAGAAGGCAGTGGCACCCACTCCAGTACTCTTGCCTGGAAAATCCTATGGACAGAGGAGCCTGGTGGGCTGTAGTTCATGGGGTCGCTAAGAGTCGGACATGACTGAGCGACTTCACTTTCACTTTTCACTTTCCTGCATTAGAGAAGGAAATGGCAACCCACTCCAGTGTTCTTGCCTGGAGAATCCCAGGGACAGGGGGGCCTGGTGGGCTGCCGTCTGTGGGATCGCATAGAGTCGGACACTACTGAAGCGACTTAGCAGTAGCAGTTAGCAGTGCTATTGTGTTGCTATTATGACATTTTAAAGAAGCTATCTGGTGCATGTAGCTATCTGTAAAGATGGGCAGGGAGGGGCAAAGAGTTGGAAAACAAATTAGAACAGTAAAAATTTTCATGAGAAGGTTGATATGTGCTATTATTTACACTTTTTTCTTTCTATTATAATAAGCTGATATAAAGGGAGCTTTGGTGCTTCTATAATTACAGGTATCACAAAGGATTTGCGCTCCAGCCATCTCTTTATTCAGGAATCAACCTTGCGGTATTGCTGATAGTTGCTGGACAACAATTTGAAACTTCCATGGAACTGAGGAAAATAGGTAAAGCTGTTCATGACCACACGTGTTTATATGCTTTGACAACACAAGTCCAGCATTCAAAATTATGCTCAAATAACCAGCATTAGGGGGCTTCCCTGGTGGCTCAGTGGTAAAGAATCTGCCTACCAGTGGAGGAGATGTGAGTTTGACCTCTGGGTTGGGAAGATCCCCTGGAGAAGGAAATGACAACCCACTCCAATATACTTGGCTTGGAAATTCCATGGACAGAGGAGCCTGGCAGGCTACAGTCCATGGAGTCACAAGAGTCAAACAGAACTTAGCGACTAAACAATGACAAAAACAACCAGCATTGTATCACAAAAGGAACAGTTAGTCTCTGATAGCACACATGAGGCTGTAGCCCAAATACAATGCCCAGTTTCTCCTCTATCTAAAGGCTTACATGATATGATAGAAACTAGGAATATTTGTCTTAACTTTATCTAAAATTCAAATTATTCAGGTGTCCGGCTGAACAGTTTGTTGGGAAGAAAAGGGAGCTTGGAGAAAATGAACAGCTACTGGGATGTAGGTCAGTTCTTCAGTGTCAGCATGTTGGCCAGTGATGTGGGGAAGGCTGTCCAGGCAGCAGAGAGGTTGTTCAGACTGAAACCTCCCGTCTGGTGAGTCATGCCTATGCATTTTTATCACTCACGTCAATATCCAGTCTTGTTCTGAAAAGTTAACCCAGGAGGAAAAGGTGTGAATGCAAAAAACAATAACAACTGCTGTTTTTCCTTCTGACTTCTTCATTAAAGCAGAGTTAAGGCAGAAAGGCTCACTTGGTTTTATGTGAAGGGAGGGAAAAACAGACAGACCCCCCCACATAGAATATATCCTTACATTCCTAGTCTCCAAGACAAAATCTCAGTCCCATTAGTTTTTCAGATCATGTAGGTTCTCAAGAGCAGAGCATTCTTGGTTCCAGTCCATATTGTGCATTTGTGAGAAAGCAGATAGTAAAGCTCAAAGTACACCAAGTAAATTATTTTCATCACAAATGGAAGCGAACTAAAACACCCATCATAGATATGGTCAGGAAAATGGAGGCCCAGCAGTGCCTCTAGTTAGCTCATTATGCAGCCATTAAAATGTGCAAGAAAGAGTACTTGGAGACATGGAAATGTGTTCATGGTTTATCACTGAATAAGAAAAGCCAGATGCAGCATGTATTTTTTTCTATCAGTGACATTATCAGAATCACCTGTGTTGATTAAAACAGATTGCCAGGCCTAACCTTTAGGATTTCTGGTTCAGAGGGTATAGGGTAGGGCCTGAGAATTTGCACTTAGAAATTACAAGCTGACGCTGCTGGCCTGGGGGCCACACTTTGAAAACTACTGTTCTATATGGACTCATTTTCATTAAAAACCTCTGTTTCATGCGACTTGGAGGAGGGTCTAAGAGAGTTGGGTAATAGTTGATTTCCCAATAGACACTGAGCTCCACTAGAAACATGCTTCCGCCATTGATTGCTATAGTCTAATAAAATCAATAGATGCTCAGCAGATATTTGTATAATGAATAAATGATGAGTCATGAATTTTCCCAAAAATATTGACAGTAGTTGTCTCGGGGAGGTAGCCAATGAAGAAGTTTTGAATCTGCTTTTTAAATCTATCCTCTGATTTGTCTAAAATGCATTTGAATCGCTTACATAATTAAAACATTTTCGCTTCTAATGGTCCATGTTTGTCTGTCCCCTTCTGTGTCTCCTCTCAGTGGGCCAATCTGGACTCTAGGGGATAGGAATTTCAGTGGCCATACCTAGGGTTGACTGTGTTTCCTCCTCATCTAGAGGACTTAAATTTGATCCTGAAACCCTATGAACTTGAAAGTTTTCTGAGGCTGAGAGAACACAGAGGTAGGCTGAGCTTGCAGCTCTCCTGGAGTGGCCGCTATTTGAAGCACTCTAAATTAAAAGACGCTTACTCCTTGGAAGGAAAGTTATGACCAACCTAGATAGCATATTCAAAAACAGAGACATTACTTTGCCAACAAAGGTTCATCTAGTCAAGGCTATGGTTTTTCCTGTGATCATGTATGGATGTGAGAGTTGGACTGTGAAGAAGGCTGAGTGCCAAAGAATTGATGCTTTTGAACTGTGGTGTTGGAGAAGACTCTTGAGAGTCCCTTGGACTGCAAGGAGATCCAACCAGTCCATTCTGAAGATCAGCCCTGGAATTTCTTTGGAAGGAATGATGCTGAAGCTGAAACTGCAGTACTTTGGCCACCTCATGGGAAGAGTTGACTCATTGGAGAAGACTCTGATGCTGGGAGGGATTGGGGGCAGGAAGAGAAGGGGACGACAGAGGATGAGATGGCTGGATGGTATCACTGACTCGATGGACGTGAGTCTGGGTGAACTCTGGGAGTTGGTGATGGACAGGTAGGCCTGGGGTGCTGCAATTCATGGGGTCGCAAAGAGTCGGACCTGACTGAGCGAGTGAACTGAACATTTTGATGTATTGCTGCATCTGAGGCAGACAGAGCTGACTCTCTGGAGATGAGCTCTGAGGCTTGAATACATTCCCATTACATCAGAACCTGGACTGACTTACAGTGTTCATACATACTGTGTGTTCAAGACCACCCTGAGGTTCATGATTTGCTCAAAGAATTCACAGAATTCAGAAAAGCTTTTATACCTGTGGCAGTGGTTTATTGCAAGACAAGAGGCACTTAGGGCAGAGCTCAGGGGAGACCAGGAGCAGGCTTCCAGTTGTCCTCTTCCAGTGGAGTTGTATATAGTTGTTGTTATGTAGTTGCTAAGTCGCCTCTGACTCTTTGCTACCCCAGGGACTGTAGCCCGCCAGGCTCCTCTGTCCATGGGATTTCCCAGGCAAGAATACTGGAGTGGGTTGTCATTTCCTTCTCCAGGGGATCTTCCTGACCCAAGAGTTGAACCCACACCTCCTGCATTGGCAGGTAGATTCTTCACTGCTGAGCCACCAGGAAAGCCCAGTGGAGTCATATGTACAGTGCTTAACTCTCCCAGCAGTGATATGTGACAACATGTACAAAGTATTGTCAACCAGGGAAGCTCACTGAGCCTTGTTGTCCAAGATTTTATTAATTGTTTTAAAAAATAATTTTATTTATTTATTTTAATATTACTTTATTTTGAATATTAATTATTTGAAATTAACTTTATTTGAATATTAATTTTATTTTTTAAGTGTATTGGATGCTATTCCATTTTCCAGTCACTGTTTATTACATGCTATTTAATTTTATTTTTTAATATAAATTTATTTATTTTAATTGGAGGCTAATTACTTTACAATATTGTCTTGGGTTTGCCATACATTGACATGAATCCGCCACAGGTGTACATTTATTTTTGATTGTGCTGGATCTTCACTGCTGTGTGAATTCTTCCCTAGTTGCGGTGAGTGAGGGCTACTCTCTAGTTGCAGTGCACTGGGTTCTCCTGTTGTGGAGCTCAGGCTCTAGGCTCACGGACTTCAGTAGTTGTAGTTTCTGGGCTCTAGCACACAGGCTCAGTAGTTGTGAAGCATGGGCTTAGTTGCTCCTTGGCATGTGGGATCTTCCCACATCAGGAATCAAACCTGTGTCTCAGTTTTGATCCTGTGTAAAGAATCTGCATTGGTTCTTTACCACTGAGCCACCAGGGAAGTCCCAGGGATTTTATTGAGGATCAGTTATATAGGCATGAAGCATGAAGGTAGCTGACCTGAGTCCCCAGCCTCTCCAGAGATCACACTGATACAACATGGCCCAAGGCCTCCACTGTGAATCATAATGTTAGTGTAGACTAGCTGGCCTGGCACAAGGCCTAAGGTGGACAAAGATTCTTATCAGGCAGGACATCCCAAGGGCTTAGAACTGATGCTTCAGAAGCCAGTCAAAGGCCAGACCTTTCTCTGGAATATGTAGTTTGGAAACCCAGGCCTGCCAAATTAATCCTTTATAACACCGTACCTTCCCAGGATAGCTCCAGACTTTATCCTCAAAGGGCAAAATAGTGCTCTGATACTGTCAGTGTAACCACCTCACCTCAAGCCCATTCCCTACCAGAGAGGAGACCACCACTGCCTGGCAGCTATGTTTAAAAAGTTCAATTTGCCTAAAGATAGTAAAGATGTGGTGAGACTGAAGACCTCATAAATTAAAGATCCACCAGGTCAGATTTGATTTTTTTTTTAAAGAGACCTTGAATTTAATATTAGTGATGACCAGAGGTCAAAGAGGAAATAGAGTAGGAAGGAAACTGGCCTGGCTATAGAAGAGAAACATGAGGGATCCTTTCAGATGGAAATTTCTTCTGTCTTGTCTGTGTTGATGTCAATATCCTGATTGTCATACTGTTCTAGAATTTTGCATGATGTTACGTTTGGTATAAACCAGGCCAAGGATACATGGGATCTCTCTGTATTGTTTCTTACAACTATATATAAATCTATAATTGTCTTGATAGAAAAGAAAAAGACATTGAGTTTGAAATTTTGTCATTTTGCAGTTCCTTTGAACTTCACACCACTTGCTCTTGTTAATTAAGATAGCAAATGTTTGCCAGTCTTTGTGCTTTGAACAAGATGTACCAAAATTGAGGTCTAGCCCAATGTTAGTAAAAAGACATGTACTATGATTTTGTTGGACAATCTTATTTTGCTCCATTTGGGTTTCTTGTAATTAAGTATGTGGCTGCCAAATGATTAAGAAGTACCCGCTATGCAATATGAATTTAAGAAATAAAGCTTTGGTGAAACTTCTTTTAGAGGGAGGAGGATTGAATACTGTTTCCTTGGAAATCTAATTTATTGGTACTTGTGGTCTTTCCAGGTACCTGCGGTCATTAGTTCAGAACTTGTTGTTAATTCAGCGTTTCAAGAAACCCATTATTGAACATTCACCCAGGCAAGAACGGCTGAACTTCTGGCTAGATATAATTTTTGAGGCAACAAATGAAGTTACTAATGGACTCAGATTTCCAGTAAGAAACGCTAAATCTTAAAGATAAAATAAAAAAGAAAGTGGGATTGGTACTGTCAAATTATTGAATACTCTGAAAGGAAGAAAACTTTAGAATAATTTAAAATGTTAAGAGATTCATCAATCTTATGCAAAGTCAGCCAGTGAGAAATCAACTCACTAGAAAAGGTTGGCTATATCCTTTAAAATAGTGGTTCTCAACTAGGAGTGATTTTTGTCCCCAGAGGGCGTTTGGCAATGTCTAGAGACAGTTTGGTTGTCATGGCTGTGGGGAAGTTTTGCTACTGGCAGCTAGTGGGGTGGACGCCAAGGATGCCACTAAACCTCCCACAAAGATGACACAGCTTTCTGCCCCCAACACACAATTGCCCAGCCCCAAATGTCCATAGTGTTGCAGGGGAGAAACTCGATTCCACAACAACGCAGCACTAATAGTAAAATTTTGAAGTTTTACTGCTCCTCTCCTCCTCTCCCTCAGCACAATAAAATGTATCTCATGGACTGTCACTTCATCCTGTGTCCTCTTGCATTTTTTGCAGACTTGGGTACCTACCTGTGGATCCTCCAGTTTACTTCCTCTTTTCTCTCAGAAACTGTAGCCTTCCTTGTTCTCTGTGACCTCCTCGGGCAAGCTCTTCTTGGCCACTCTATCTAATAAACAAGTGTGTCCTCCACCCCACCATTATTCTTCCTTATTTTCTATATGTTCCCTT
The DNA here is from genome assembly GCA_006410795.1 of Tragelaphus strepsiceros. Lineage (NCBI taxonomy): Eukaryota > Metazoa > Chordata > Mammalia > Artiodactyla > Bovidae > Tragelaphus > Tragelaphus strepsiceros. The sequence continues at coordinate 93,418 of SJYU01007296.1, read as the reverse complement.
ATTGCATATCCAGCAGTAGGTGCTCAGAGAGGGTCTGTGGAGTCCAGAGCTCCCCGCTTGCTCACTGGGCAGGGTGAGCTCTGCGACATGTTCCCACGCATCACAAGAATCTGTTCTCTTCTTTTAGGTTCTGGTGATAGAACCAACCAAAGTCTACCAGCCTTCTTATGTCTCCATAAACAGTGATGCTGAGGAGAGGACCGTTTCTCTGTGGCATGTCTCACCCACGGAAATGGTAAGAGAGCAATCATAAACAGCTCTCTGTTTATTCTGTATCATTTAGTTAAAAATTCAGTTTTCATGTAGGAGAGTTAACTATATTGTAGTACTTGAAAGAACAGGCACCTGTGCTTAACTTCTGAGTGACAGAAGTATATCAGAGAGTGTAATCACAGTTGGAAAAAGGAAGCAAGGTATATATATGTGTGTGTGTGTGTGTGTGTGTGATTATTTGTATTATATGGTACCTATATGTGTATATGTGTGTATATATATGAATGAATGCAAGCTTGTTGATAAAGAAGTTAAAACACGAGGTTGTGGATAAGGAATAAAGTAAAAATCCCTTCAGATCCGCCAAACCTGTTCTGTATTCCAACCAGTGATGATTTGATGGATGTCCATGTATGCTTTTCTCTAAGCGCAGTTATATATGTATACTGTGTGTACATATATCTGTTATATACATAATACACATATAGACAGCATGAGAAGCATTTTCATTAAAGTGAGATCACATGGTGTGAGATTTGTTAGTTTGCAGCTTATCCTTTTTAAGTGATGCATACACCATGGAAAGTTTGCATATGGCACACAGTGATCCACCGGATTTTTTTCAATGTAAAATCCCCTATATTCCCATGTCACAGTGGTGCATTTCTGAGTATTCATGAACCATAGTTTATTTTACCACTTTGCTGCTAATGCACACTTAGGTTTCAATTTTGCATTCTAGCCTATTGTAAATACGCTGGTACACATCCTGGCGGTTACATCCTACCATGCACATGTAGATTTTTTAGGAGCAAAGAGTCCCAGAATTGGACCTGCTGGATTCAAGACTACATATGTTTAAAATTCAATAGCTACTGTCCAACTTGTACCATTCCAGTTCATACTCAACACCAGCAATGCAGGAGAGAAAACATTTTCATTGCCCTTTAAAGATATTACACAAATGCTGGGCCAGGCCTCATGTTTTGTTTCATGAGGTATATTTTCATCTCTATGTGTCTAAAGTACTTCATCACAGTTTTTCATTAATAAAATATTTTGTAGTAATAAGTAGCACCTTTGATAAGCTCATTAGATAGATCTGTTTTCTGTCTTTGTTTCCATAGAGTAGGGGGAGAGTTCTGCCTTCAAGTTGACAAAGGAATTTTCCCCCCCGCTGGAAATAAGAGTATGAGCAATTATGTCTTAATAGTTTAATAAAAGTTGTATCTTCAAAAGTAAAATAGAACATCAGAAAAGTTTCAAAATCATACTACAAACTCTTTATCAGAAATAGTCATGATACAACAACTTTCCATTGTTCATTGGGTATAAAGTTTTAGTTATGCTAGATAAATACATCACAGAGAGCTGCCATACAACACAGCCCCATAATTAACAATATGGGGTTGTACACTTTCAAATTTGTAAATACCAAGTTGTGTGGTCTTACACACAGACACACAAACACACAAACACATAAATAAAAACACTCCCAAAGCCCTACTCATGTTCCCTTCTCCAGGTTCCACTGCCAGGAAGCCCCCTCTCCTCGATGTTGGGATTCTTGTACTAGGTACCAACCTTGCTTGTATTCTTTGTGTCATTGATGCCACTGTGATACAGGAGAATTTTAAAAATTCTGATCTGTAATCTCACTATTCGATTAATAGATATAGCAAAACACCTCATATTTTTAAATTAATATTTTATTGGAATATAGTTGATTTACAATGTTGTGTTAGTTCCAAGTGTACAGCACAGTGAATCTGTTGTACGTATGGATATGTCCACGCTTTTTTAGATTCTTTTCCCATATAGGCCATCACAGAGTATTGAGTAGAGTTCCACATGCTGTTCAGTAGGGCCTTATTAGTTATATGTTTTATATATAGTAGTGTATATGTGGAGAAGGCAATGGCACCCCACTCCAGTACTCTTGCCTGGAAAATCCCATGGATGGAGGAGCCTGGTAGACTGCAGTCCATAATGTCGCTAAGAGTCAGACATGACTGAGCGATTTCACTTTCACTTTTTACTTTCATGCATTGGAGAAGGAAATGGCAACCCACTCCAGTGTTCTTGCCTGGAGACTCCCAGGGATGGGGGAGCCTGGTGGGCTGCTGTCTATGGGGTCGCACAGAGTCGGACACGACTGAAGCGACTTAGCAGCAGCAGTGTATATGTGTCAATCCAGTCTTCCAATTTATCTCTTCTCCCCCCCTTATCCCTCAGTAACTATAAGTTTATTTTCTATACATGTAACTCTATTTCTGTTTGGTAGATAAGTTCATTTATAGCCTGTTTTTATAGTCCACATATGAGTGATCTATATTTGTCTTTCTCTGTCTTACTTACTTCACTCAGTATTACAGTCTCTAGGTCCATATTGCTGCAAATGGCATTATTGCATTCTTTTTAATGGCTGAGTCGTATTCCATTGTATATGTGTACTGCATCTTCTTTGTCCATTCCTCTGTTGATGAACATTTAGGTGGCTTCCATGTCCTAGATATGATAAACAGTGCTACAGTGAACATTGAGGTGCATGTGTCTTTTTTTTTAATTAAAAAAAATTTATTTATTTTGGCTGTACTGGGTCTTCATTGCTGCACATGGGCTTTCTCTCGTTGCAGCAAGCAGGGGCTACTCTGTAGTTGTGGTCTGTGGGCTTTTCATTGCAGTGGCTTCTCTTTTGGAATATGGGCTCTGGGGCATGTGGGCTTCCGCAGTGGCGGCTTGCAGGCTCTGGAGCATGGGCTCAGTAGTTGTGGTGTGGCCCAGTTACCCCGGGGCATGCAGAATCCTCCTGTTTCATGGAACGAGTCCATGTCCCCTACATTGGCAGGCAGATTCTTAACCACTGGACCTCCAGGGAAGTCTGCATGTATCTTTTTAAATTGTGTTCTCCAGATATATGCCCAGTAGTGGGACTGCTGGATCATATGGTAGCTTTAGTTTTAGTTTTTTAAGGAACCTCCATACTGTTCCCTGTAGTGGCTGTACCAAGTTACATTCCCACCAACACTGTAGCAAGGGCAAGGTTCCCTTTTCTCCACACCCTCTCCAGCATTTGTTGTTTGTAAACTTTTTGATGATGGCCATTCCAACAGGGTGTGGACACCTCATTATTTTGACAAGTATTAATAGTTATGAAAAAAGCTGATCCTATTAAAGCGAGTCTTCTTACTTAAGTGACTTTGCAGCAGTAGCAGCAGCATACTTTTAGAGCAAAAAGGTTTTATTCTCATGGAATTCTATAATGGTTGCAGGTCTTTAATGGAACTTTCCATCAGTACATATAACATCTCACTAGTTGTAAATGTTTTGCTTTGTTTGTACATAGTCTGTAATAAGAAATGGAAAGAACTATATAAGCAGCAAATGCTAGTTTTCCTTGACTGATGAAATGTTTTACACAGTGCTTGGTAGTTGTCAGAGCAAATGTCTGAGAGAAATATAAATTGCCTTTTTTCTTTGAGAGGAAGGCTTTGCTTTTGCTTTCATTTACATTTTTTAAATTCTGCACATTGTAAAAGCAAGCAGATTAGCCCAGAGTGAAATGAAACTTCTCTACATGGATTTGCAGTTTTTCCCGGTGGGCTATGGGTGGTGGGACGTGATCGCACAGAGGCACATGTTCACCTGCAGACAGCACCACTGTACCATGAGATGAAGCTCTGGTTCATCGGCCAAGGATTCAGAAACTTAGGCTGGTGAATGTTTAACCACCAGCTCTCCAGGGGATGTGGGAGCAGAGGGCGATTTGTCATGTTTACTGAGCTCTGTGGTGCAAATACTCCCATGCTGGCCAGTTTCCAGCAACCATGGTCGAGTCACCACACACAGGGTTAGGAGGAGATGTGCAGGATTGGCCTCCGAAGCTGCCGTGAGCTGTGCCCAGCACAGCAGTGCAGGGGGGCTGCACAGAGCAAGAACAAATGCAGTGTTTCTCCTTCGACTCCTCTTGGGCCCTGACAGATGCATTGTGGCCCCATCACTGTCCATATGGGAAGGGCTGCTGGTTTTGGAAAGCTCTTTGGGGGTGCCGTTTATACTTATATTAGTGACTGGAACATCTTACACAAAAAGTCAATGCTTTTAAAAACAGCAACAAAGCCTATGCTTTTAACACAAAAAGTTCCCCTCCCCTCTGGGGGTAAGAAGGCAGAGGCTGAGTCAGCTCCTAGGGGAAGGCACCCCCTCTCTGACTTCCCAGTCCATTTCTCCAGAGCCCACCCTGGCTCTGCCTCCAGTGCATGCTTACTGGGGGCTTCAGACACCGTGGAAAGCTAAAATTGTGAGTCTACTTCTTCATCATTGTTTGGTGAAACATCCCCTCTCAGGAAGGACTAAGATGCTGCCGAGCAGGAGGACAGTCTCAGCTGTCCTGACTGACCCTCCAGGACCCCGGGTCAGGAACCACACACCCAGAATAGCCGTTGCTTTTGGGTCGACAGAAGTGACTGGGTACAGGGATGTGAGGGGTCTTCTGGGCTGCTGCTGAGGTTTTCTCTTGGTGTAGATGCTGGTTACAGTGGGTATTCATTTTGCGGAAATTTGTTGAGATGATCATTGTACCCTTTTCTGAATGTATGTTGTATTTAAGCTTAAGAATTTAGTCATAGTTTAAAAAACCCTCGTAGTGACCTTGTTGATATTCCCAGATCATTACTGGATCCTGTGACTTTCCAGATAAAGCTCAAACTTTTTTTAAGGTGTTTTTTTTTTTTTAACGTGGACTATTTTTAAAGTCTTTATTGAGTTTGTTACAATATCACTTCTGTTTTATGTTTTGTTTTTTTGGCCCTGAGGCCTGTGGGATCTCAACTCCCTGACCAGGAATCAAACCCACACTCCCTTGCATTGGAAAGTGAAGTCTTAACTGCTGGACGGCTATGGAAGTGCCTCAAATTCAGGCTCTTTTCCCAAGTGTCAAGCGCTTATATAACCCTGCCCCGCCTTGCTCCTCCTCCCCCTCCCCGACCCTCAGCCCAGCCAGACAGTCATCCATCATTGCATGGGCCAAAGCTGGCCCTGTAGGGGTTCACATGTGCTCTTCTGTTATCTTTACCCCTTCTTGGAATTCATTCTTCCAGTTACCCAAGTGCTAACTTCTGCAAAGGTGTCTCTAAGCACCCTTTCCCTTCTTGCACTCAATGTCTATTGGCTATCCAAATGTCTGTATCATGTACAAAGTACGTCCTGTCTCGTTTATCCACTTCCCAAAGTGTCTACCCAACTGCTGGCAAGCCTGTGCTTGACTTCTATATTTTTATATCCATAGACCTACAAAGCAGGAACCCCCTCCAATGCCTGTTGATAATGATATAAAGGGAAAGATGGGAGGTCTGTGTGTTTTACTTCTTAACCAGTAAATCTTCCTCCCTAAAGCTACTCAGAGTAAACCTCCCATCTGGGAGTACTTCGAAAACTTGCGTGGCTGAGCTTTCTATATACATGCAGCCTCTTGCCAGTGTATGTGGGTCAGACAAAAAGTTCTCACGAATCTGCCAGGGTTCCTATTTCTGTATCTGAATCCAGAGCAGACTCCTATTCTCCACCACTACTCTCTTTCAGTGACTCAGACCACACCTCTCCTTTGAAATAACAGGCTTTCTATACAGATAGCTCTGTGATTGGCTTTTGTGTTTTCATCCACGTTCACATCTCTCAGTGATTCTCACACAGAGTGGCGGCTCAAGTCCTAATGATGACCTCCAAAGTCCTGCTTGATCTCCCCAGCCTCCTCTCTTACTCCCCTCCAGTCTCGCTCCCCTCTGTGCTGGTCCCCAAATGTGCCAAGCACACTGCTGTCTCAGGGCCTTTGCACTTACTGTTTCCTCTTCCCGGAACTGGCCCCCCACTTATCTAAATGGTTCATTCTCTCACCCCCTTTAGCTTTCTGCTTGAAAAATCATGATTTCTTGCCTCACCTTACTGGCCTTTGCTGTGTTGTTTGTCTTCATAGCACTTTTCACCCTCCACCAAGTTCTTCACTTACAATTTGATTTATTGCCTATCTTTCTCCCCTCACTCGAATGTAAGCCCCATGAAGACAGGGGTTTTGTCATTGCCTGTCATGTCTTCAGGGCTGGTACGTTGCATGGAGCATAGTAGGTGCTTCATCAACATGTCTAAACCATGCTTCTCCCATTGGGAACTGTGCTCCCAGCTGTACCTGTTGCTGTTGCTCTAGGACAGAAGGAAACTTGTCCCCTGACTGCTTGTGGCTGGCTCTCCTGGNTCTTTGCCCTGCTTCATTCCGTATTCCATGGCCAAATTTGCCTGTTACTCCAGGTGTTTCTTGACTTCCTACTTTTGCATTCCAGTCCCCTATAATGAAAAGGACATCTTTTTTAGTTCTAAAAGGTCTTGTAGGTCTTCATAGAACCGTTCAACTTCAGCTTCTTCAGTGTTACTGGTTGGGGCATAGACTTGGATTACTGTGATATTGAGTGGTTTGCCTTGGAAACGAACAGAGATCATTTTGTTGTTTTTGAGATTGCATCCAAGTACTGCATTACAGAATCTTTTGTTGACCATGATGGCCACTCCATTTCTTCTGAGGGATTCCTGCCCACAGTAGTAGATATAATGGTCATNGTTCTAAGGAGGTGGATGGAACTGGAGCCTATTATACAGAGTGAAGTAAGCCAGAAACAAAAACACAAATACAGTATCCTAACACATATATATGGAATTTAGAAAGATGGTAAAAATAACCCTATTTATGAGACAGCAAAAGAGACACTGATCTATAGAACAGACTTTTGGACTCTGGGACTGGGAGAGGGTGGGAAGATTGGGGAGAATAGCATTGAAATATGTATAATATTATATCTGAAACGAGTCGTCAGTCCAGGTATGATGCCTGATAACAAATGCCTGGGGCTGGGGCACTGGGACGACCTGGAGGGATGGTGTGGGTAGGGGAGAGGGAGGAGGGTTCAGGATGGTGAACACAGGTATACTGGCGGCGGATCCATCTTGATGTATTGTAAAAGCAATACAATATTGTAAAGTTAAGCAAAATAAAAATAAAAATATATATATATAATAAAAAAAATGAAAGGATCCAGAATTTGATTAGTTTGTAGAATTTATTGGATTAATTTATGCTCCAAGGAATTATTGAAAATAACAGAATAATCAGCTAGTGCAATTTAACAGTTGTTCATGGTCAGGTATCAGAGAAGGCAATGGCACCCCACTCCAGTACTCTTGCCTGGAAAATCCCATGGATGGAGGAGCCTGGTAGGCTGCAGTCCATGGGGCCACTAAGAGTCAGACAACTGAGCGACTTCACTTTCACTTTTCACTTTCATGCACTGGAGAAGGAAATGGCAACCCACTCCAGTGCTTTTGCCTGGAGAATCCCAGGGACGGGGCAGCCTCGTGGGCTGCCGTCTATGGGCTCACACAGAGTCGGACACGATGGAGGTGACTTAGCAGCAGCAGCAGCAGCATGGTCAGGTATCAGATCAGTCGCTCAGTCGTGTCCGACTCTTT